>CAJQUW010004647.1:0-187574 GCA_907163375.1 Prostheceraeus crozeri | reverse complement strand
AGTAGCAGTGTGGTCTCCGTGGCACAGTGGTTAAGTGCTTGGCCTGGCGATTTTTAGGTCCAGAGGTCGAGCCCCGAGGGTGTCATTGGAAGTCGGCAGGAAGGGCATCCGGACTAAAAGTACTACAACTCTCCATAAATTTGACTGTGTCAGCACCGTCCAGGCCCCAAGTATGGGGAGTAGTGACGTAAAAAAGTAAATCACGTCATCTGAGTGCTGCCCACCTTATTTTGATGGCATCTCGAGTCTCCCCTGATCTCACGTTGGAGCTGTATAGCAGATTTTATGATCTTATGATATACTTGATGCTGTGTTACTAAATAACATGACGTTTCCAGAACTTCTGACGATGGAAGCGATGATGATAGTGAGATGGTGGGTCCCAATGGAATCGAAGCCGATAGCGATCAAGACGATATGAAAGCGGAGAACACTCGTCGCCCAATTACTCGCGAGGTAATGGAACTCCTTGATTTTACTTCTGGTGGATAATATAAATGTCACCTATAATGGATGATGCCCATTGTTACTGTGTTTCGCAATGATGGAAGTAATCGAGATAGTGTTGCGATTCCATTATTATGCCATTATTATGTTATTATTCCATGAGAATACTTAACATACATTTTCGTTCGGAGCCATAGTAAATAATAAAATGCATTTCTAAATTCATTCGTCTTCGTGCTTGCGGGCCCTTCGGCACAGAGACATCAATGATCTAGTTATCAATACATGTATAAGTAATACAAAAAGTATCATCATTAATTTGTGTTCATCTTGCCTCAGATAAATGAATTTTAGCGCGAACGTTCGTAGCAGCTGTTTCTCTACATCACACACACACACACACACTGATAGGGCTGCACATTTTTCCAAGCCCGGACTTGCTAGTGTTCCAGTTCCGTGCATGGGTTTGGAGAAAGCTGCATTATAAAATTGCGATATTTCTGAAATCATGCTTATATTAGGTCTTATATGCCTCAATGATGTTTTTGTGCATATCAAGTACTTACTCATGGCATTCACCATAGAAATCCGACTTTTCGCTTTATTTAAGGTAATGAGACTAGAATGGACAACAGCTGTCTGTTGATGGTAATTTCATCTGCTCGGCTATGTGCCGATTGCTAGATCCTTAGAAGAAGCAGATTGCTGAAACATGCAACAGTTGTAGATTCTTGCCGCAAAACGATTAGTTGTTTGCAAGCTTTCTCATCAAAATGCTTTTATATATAAAGAGAGTTAATGAGCATGAATATTTACAAAGTGCACTGAGAAGCTGTCGTTATCTTCACATTGTCAACCAGTGGAAACCGCCATCGTTTAAGTACCGCTGTCATGACAACGCATGTCCATGAAACTCATATTAATTTCAATGTCCATGTCCGTCAAATATTTCATTATATTCTGTTCTATAATTTCAGTTCTATTGTAATATAAGTGTCGGATTTCTATGGCGTTAACCCTGTTTCGTAGTTGTGCTCTGCAATTATGATTGTTAGATATGCTATATCGCATGCATGGGAACGTAAATGAGACAAAAATACAGTTTAAATGTGCCAGTGACTCAGACAAAACCGACAGCCCTTAACGTCCGTGATGCATGTTATCTAGTTACGTTCATGAACAGGAAAAAATATTATAATCAATTTTAACCATCAATTTATGACCTATTTTGTGCAATGAATAGCATACTGGGGACATTTATTAAGAAACACCCAATGTGGCTGGCGCGATTCAGTTTTCTCGCGATCTCTCGTCTTTGACTTTCTCAAATTCAGTACTGAGAAGTTTACGGCTAGCATGATTTACAATATCTTGAAGTTCTGGGCCACTAATTTCATCCTGAATTTAAATTTCATGAAGTTTGATTTGAACTATGCTAAAACGCTGTTGATTGATGCTTGTAATGCCCTACTTTGAAATACTGAAAAGCATGCGAGAATACCGCATTGGGCTGTATACATGGTAACATGCAAAAACAGAACTTTTGAGAGTCATTTACTACTATATTATGATGATGTGTTCTTCAATAAACAGTGATTCTTTTCTTTATTCTGAGAAAATAGACATTGTTCCACTAATAAGACGGAGCTCCTGAACAAAAACACTGCTGAACGAAAATCCTCAAGATCACTGGATAGGTAGAGGCGGTCGTCGGAATTGGCCATCTCGAAGTCGTGGCCTGGCGATGAGTCAGTTTCGGTTATCGGTTATCGGCATGGGGATGTGCACGGGATAAGATCTACAAATTTCCAAGACCAGAATCCACTCATGAGCTGAGAGATAGAGCTTTAGCAGTGTTGAATTCCATTGACAAGCCTACTGCAAGACACGCGCAACACCAACTTCTTAAAACGATGTGAAGCATGTGTGTCAGCGCACAGGTCTCATTTTGAACAATTGTTGTAACTGGGTTGGTAGAAAACAACTTTCAATTTTGTTACTAAAACATTTTCGCGAGTTTTAGCAATAAACTTGTATTCATAACTATTTCTATCTTTTAACACCACCTGTTTCTTTACCGGCGGGCTGAACTGAATCACCCTGCAATCCTTATGAGCTCGAAGATTATCCATAACTACTACAAAGATTGAAAAAGCAGGTTTCATTTTTTGGTGCTACAAAGTATGCAAAGCGCAATGAACGCCGTCTATCCTTTTGATAAAGATGATACAACTGCTAGAATAATCCGCACGGTTCCAATGTGTCATAGGCTTAATTTTAACGAAACTTTGAGACATTTAGTTTGTTTCGATTACCGCATCTCATGATAATGATAAAATATTACCAAAGTGAGTGGAGAAAGATGACCACAACTCATTACTGAGATTATTGCTCATTTAAAATCGGGGCAAGTAGGTAAGATGAATATCTGGTATATCCGAGAAAAGAAGAAGAAGATATTACATAGCTTCATTTTGGAGCACCTTGAATGAGTCTAGTGGCGCTTCTCGCGTTTTGCACTCAAACTAAATATTCAAGTGAATGCTGCATAGAATACCAAATATGAAGTTGCACTATCTAGTTAGTGGATGCATCAAGCTCCATTCATCTCCTCCAACGATATATTTTGCTCTCGATTTGATCTAACGAACGATGCGCATGATGATTCTTTATCGAAAGTGAAGGGTACTAGCATCATAAACTGATTAGCATCTTAGTTTGTTAACTGGGCTAAATAAGCATTTAGTATGAGATGAAGAATATATTGCATGATAGTCGTAGAAAATATTTATCCGCAAATTTGTGGTAAAAACTGTTTCGTCTCGGAATTCGTTCAAATGCATAACATTCAATGCAATTCATTCAAATATAATATAGATTAGAAATAATACAAATCAGATATCAAACACAAAAGTCACCCTTCCTGCTCTGGTTCTGTTCAATCTGCTTATCCAGCAGTATCCAGATAATAGTCAGGGGAACAATTATTCGTGAATTCGATCTTTCAGATACATAGCTTGGCTTGAAGTTTCCTGGGAATTCCCGGATTTTCTTTCTCCTAACTTCGAGCCCTGATACACAGTACTGCTCAATTATGCTGGCAAATCTTAGCGCTTGCGATTCATAGTCCATCATAATTAACAAATCTACATCTGAAATTCCTTCATTAACTATACAGCTTTGTCAGCTAATTCATGTGTTTTCAGCTTATAGATTACAACAAAAATAAGAAGCATATTATCGTTAAGAGGCAATATGCAATCTAATAAATAGAATCTCGAAAAAATTTTCGGATACTATATGCGAAAGTCTATGAATTTCGGTTTGTAACTTCAAAATCATATTGTGCATGTGATCCATAAGTGAAACTCAATAAAATGCCCATTGTAGATGGAAGTCAACCGTGGCATCGTTCCAAGGCGAAAAAAAGAGCAACGGAACCCTCGTGTGAAACACCGGAACAAATTTCGAAAAGCATTGATCAGTATCATTCTCAAATACCAAAAGCTCGAAAGGAAGATCAGCGATATTCAGGAGAGATCAATGGTATTCGTTGCGGTATGGTACGCTCTCGCAAGTTTCGGTGATATTTTTCAAATATCAATGATACAGTATTACAGTGCCGGCTTGTGATAGTCATATGCAAGCAAGAGTTAGCCTTGGAAAGAACCCTGAGGAGTTTTGAAAACGATATCAGAAAGTTGAAGCTGTCAGTGTATTTCATGTTGGATCGAATATGGCTGTCTTTTCCATGACTGCAGTAATTCTTGAAGCTGTATGCAATTGTTCATGGACAGAAATGCTAAAGCACCTGTGAAATTATTTCTGTAAATATATTAACGCGCCAGACATGTGTTCTGAATCTCAGATATTGACATTTATATGATGTACCATCATGACGTAAGGCATTTTTGTCCAAGTTGGGCCTAAAATCTGAATATACCATATTTAAGTCTGTAGACGGACTAATGTCATTCGAAATGCCTTCATTTTCCTTGGAAATAGCATGATTCTAGTTTCCTAGATATTGATTTGAAATTCAAGCCCTGAATAATAGGCAGTCATATATGAGACTTTCCGGCTATCAGCCGAAGTGTGTCGGATCTCAGGATTCGTTCACATTTGTAATAAAAATGTGGGAGTAGTAAATATAGGGTAGGGTAGCAGCAGTTATCATCCAAAAAATGTTTCTTTTATGCAGTCATATCGAAATTAAGTTAAATGTGCAGCAGTAATTTTGGTAGAGATTGATAATGCGAAAGCACTTCTGATTCACATTTATTGCAGTTAACCATATTGTGATATTATTTCACTTGCAATCATTACGAATCGAAGTGCGGCAAATCGCTTGTCCTACGTTCCCACACTTTCTATGAAGGAACAACTATAGTAGCAGTATAGTGAGAAGCACATCGCAGCTCGAATAGCGCAAGAACGACAAAGAAGATCAATAGGTTCCGATCGATGCAATGACAGAAAATTCAACAGATGGGGAAGACTGAATTGCGAGAGTGCTGTGATTCTGCGTGTAGCCCTATAATTTTCCATTTGATGCCACTTTTATCACCCAAAAGCTGAGATCTTTCTATGTGATGCAAGATCGACGAGTAGAAATTTTGTTTCAGACATCATTGTGTGGACGCTATCGAAGGAAGCCTGTGCTCGCACGGGTAGAAAATGGGAATTGCATTTAAAATATTGATAAAATTGCAAAAAAAGTTCTAGTTAGTTGAGGAAATATAGCAACATTTTTGTACTGTGCAAAATCATAATTTCTATCAATTACAATTTATTCATTTTCTAAGATAAATTTCAAAAATTAGAATGCATCATTGTAAAGTGAATTGTTAGTGACCCGGAAGTTCTTAGGCTACGCTTTGACATCGCTAATCAGGCGTAGTAGCATGAGGCTTAAGACATGCACAGCTGTAGCTCTAAAATAGGGGAGACCGGGGATAGTTGTTACAATTTTTGATTTTTTTGAGATTGTGACCGAAGTATTTGTCCTTTTCGCCTAATTTCTTTGCTGGAACATGTTTAGATCGTGAAACATAATGTTCATGCAGTAGAATGAAGAAAAATTAAATACTATTCCTGTGGCAAACATTTAATTACAAGTAAAAATTTGTAACAAATTGCCCCATATACGGGGCATATTGTTACAGCAAGCGGGGCAAGTTGTTACAAACGACGTTAAAAATTATATCGTCATCAAATGTTTCATTCTAATATACCAAACCCGGTAGCATGAGAAATATGACCAAAAAAATATGAGGATACTACAAAACATTCTCAGACGCACACTCACTAAGATTTCTATATGTTTATAAGTTGCAAACATGACATACAAAAGGCCCTTCATTCTCGGTGCAGTCCGCGTGGGCCCAATCACCGCATTCAATACACTGAACCCACTTTTCACCAGGTACAGAGTTTTCAAACGTATCGCCACAAAACAAGCAGATATTTTCTTCGGATGTAACTGCCTTGCTTTCAGCGCGCTGCTTCTTCGTGATACGTGCCTTTTTCGCAGGCATATTTTCTTCCTTTTGCTTCTTTTCTTCAAACAGCTTCTTCCTTATCGGTGAACTAGTCAAAATTTCGGTTCTTCGTCTTCTGCCATTAGGTCTACTTTTCCTTGGCAGAGCCTTGCGAGAACGGGCGAATCATTTCTGGAGACACCTGCAGAACTGCAGTCATGCCCAGACCTGGGCTTGACTCATTTGGATGATCAATGCTCTGCCGAGATGTCCCTAGCATGTCACTTAGAGACTGATCCGTTTTAAAGCGCTGCGGTAAAAGATTATCATCATGACATGGCCTAACGAAAGACAGATGTGCAATTTGGCTATCTTCCTCATGCTCAACGAGAACCGGTGGATTCAATGGCCCATCGGTTGTGTAACCAAGTAAAAATTAGTCGTCAGTGAATATATGTCGCTTAAAAGGGAAAATTCCAGACACTCGAATAGCCACTTAGAATATTCAATGGGGACAAAGCTCGTGACCAAGCATCGCTGGACCATTTTTGGTATATCATAGATCGTCATTGTTTTGCCAGGATGAGCCTTTAGCCAAGAATCACATGAAGCATTATAATATTTCTTCAACGGACCGCGTAGACACTTTGGTCCAATGGTTGGAGTTTGTGGGAACAATGTGCGGGAAAAGACACAAGTACAATGCCATGTTCTCTACAAAAATCAATACAATCGTAGTTCACATGTGATTCATGATTGCCCAAAAGAACTAGAACTGGCTTTTCAGGTGAGCTACGCTACGGACAGTGGTTACAAAATGCTGCAAAAATATTATAAAATTGGGTCCTGTCATCCATCTGATGGACAGGGCTATAACGACTTAGGCTATTGACTTGTAGACAATTTATGTTGTTTGCTGCCTGAATGGTATTTTTTCTCATCTGCAGCAAGTTGCTATGCACAGCACTCTCGAATATGTTTACTATAAACGGCTACAACAAAAGCAATTGTTCAATTATAAGTCCATTGACATCTGTTTATAATCTTAAAAGTGACAGCGAAATGTTACTCACCTCTTGCCTTGATCGCCAACTTGACAATGAAACGTTATCGAATGATACCGATGGAGCAAGCTGATCGGACATCCCTTAAGGACATCACTTTTAGCCATTCACAGTGAAAGTGGTTTTCCTCTCGAGATAACATGAATATCTCATAAACTGGCTCATAACGTAGCGAGTGGGGCAAGTTTTTACACAGTAACAAACTTTGCCCATCCCTGCTGTAACAAAATGCCCCTTGAGCAATGATTTTGGATAAATCACTCTACAGCTGAAAAGACTGCAATTTGCGAAACATAAAGACTTACAATCTCGAAAACATACACACAAGTACTCTCAAACAGATAACTGTGAATCTGAGACTCATTTGACGCATTGAGTAACAAATTATGCAAAAACTTGAAAAATTACTCGAAGGACGGAAAAAACGATTTTTTTATCTGTAGTTCACATAATATAATATATTGAACTTCTTTCATGGGGAAAATAATGCGTCAATAAAGGTTCATCTTTTGCTAGTTACGCGTCAGATTTCGCTTTGTAGTTTTCACTGTAGGCCCACTGTAACAACTTGCCCCGTGTAACAACTAGCCCCGGTCCGCCCTACGTAACATGGCTGCTAGGTTTTGCAAAATGGAACATATGGCTACTGGGAAAAAGACAATTGACGCATAGTTTGGTTCTTGAAAAGGGAACATGTATGATATGCAGCGACCTTTGTTATCTTGAAAGTTTAATTGGGGCATTTTGAAATGTGAGATCTTCACGCCTAGAATTTTTCTAGAAATTGTAAGGGCAATTCCCTACTTCGGCTTAGCGATACGTCAAAGCGTATGAACTTCGGGGGATCACAAACAAATTGTGGTTTGGCCACAACCGCAACTCGCACGTTAAGACAAAAATTCATGTGGTCGATATATTCAACTGCACTTCAATATGCTTTCTTAAAAAGAGTTGGTGAGACTTCACAATTGGATGATAGATATTTAATCCAGTTTGATCATGATATTAGGTCCTGTCATAAGCGACATCATGAAGCGAATATGAAGTTGTGACATTTTAAAAACAACCCGATTCGAACACAAAATCTGATTGCCACTTTCGTAGGGAGGCGATGCTTATGCTCAAATGGTCAGCTGACTATAAAATTTGAGCTCTTCGGCCTCCAGCTCAGGACCCATTGCTCGAATGGACTTCAAATTCGATTGAGAACTAGTTATGGTCGTTGTTTATCCATGTGATGGCAGCGCAGCTAATTTAAGAAATGCACTCACGAGTGCGCACGCAGTAGTAAGGAAGTGCCGACCAAATTGATCGCTGAAGTATAACGACCATGCAACCACACTTGTGCGATTAACAAACTCCCCGCAGTCTCCTCTCGAATAGAACCCGCGCCGTTTTGTGACTCAGCTGACCTTTTAGCACCTACGATTATGATAACGTGCATAGCTTATTTCATAAGCTGTCTACCGACAAGCACTTACGTTGCTAACTAATGTAAAGCCTACATAACTAATCACCCAAATCTTCGGAACATGTCTTCACAATTACCTTGATCAACGTGACACTTGGGAATGCTTAGTGACTTCATTAACAAGAGCTGTGCTTTACAAATCCGCGAATACCAACCGGAAACTGTCATAAACTAATGCTTTTTGATATCATATCTACGCCCTATGTTCATCTACTAGACAGTTCGATCATGCGACAAAACATTGAAGGCACATGAAAAAGCCTTTCATTTCAGTTAATGAAAAAATGATTAATTCATCCATCAACAATATATTTTACATAATGTCGAGGCTGGTACATGTACAGTCACATCTCATTTTTTCTGAAATTTGTCCAAAAGTCCGAATACTCAGCATATGGATTTCGTCCGGCAGGATCGGTATCCCACAAATCGGGGGTAAGATACCTGTAGGTGGCTCGAATAGCGGAATAGGTGGCTTTTGCTGCAAAAATAAAACAGGATAGTTACTCACAAGTTAGCGATTATTACTTATTCTATGAACAGGTTACAGATCTGATAAAGCATCGTGTGTATTTAGCAGTAATTAACCCTTTCATTCTTATTGTGTCCATTTGGCAACATTTCGATCCGCGTCTTTTGGGACACCATTGCGCAGCAAATGTTGATCCCAAAACGGAAAAAATTATAAACAAAAGAGGAGATCAATCCGGTTCTAATGGCACTTGTCACAACCCCGTGAGATGCCTAGAACGACCGCAAATTGCATTTGAATTTTTTTGAAAATAATTTTAGAATGGAACAATTCGAAAATTTCGCCGAAACAGCATGTTGTATGAATATACCAAAATGTGTTATATATGCGTGTTATATATGTGTTATATATACCGTGCTATTTATAGGTCTTTACAAGGTCCTAAATCTTCGCCTTTCTCAGGCCACATCCGAGAATGCAAGATAATTACAAAGAATTAAAGGAATAGAAATTGTCGGTATTGCTCTTTTCTTCCCGAGTTACTTTTCGGTTGGTACTTTTGAATTTATTGTGCTTCCGAAGTCAGATTTGTGATTGATCTTTTTCATGTTTCAATATTTCAGTATTAAAGTTGTTGGTATCACAGTTCTTGAGATGTTGAAAGACGATGTTTCTCTGGCAACATATACTAAAGATGATGTTCAACTACTTTAACAAAGATAAATGCTTTTTGAAGGCACCGTTTATTAACGACACTATCAATCAAAAAATAAAGATAATTCTTAATTCGGAACAACTCAACGTCGAACTTATACAAAAATCAGATATTACTTCAAGAAATGCTTTAAAAAAGAAAACGAATTATAAAACCAATTGTCAATCATCTGCATGTTCTGTGAAACATTATGTCTTCAAATATCTCTAGAACTGTGATACCAACAACTTTAAGACTGAAATATTGAAACATGAAAAAGATAGCACAATCTACGGCTTACGGAAGCACAATTAATACAAAATTAACAACCGAAAATTAACTCAAGAGAAGAAAAAGAACAATTTCGGCAATTTCTGTTCCTTCAATTCTATGACCAAGGACCAATAATTTCATCATCGAGATATCTTACAATACACTTGTCTTTCTATTTCTATATAATTTCCTTCTATCTTATTCACTCATATCTAAATTCTAAAATTTATGTTTGCAAAGTTGTAATTCCCTTATATCCTCTGATGTGGTGGCCTGAGAAGACGAAAATTTAAAAGTTCTGTATAAAGACCTACAAATAGCACGGCTTTTGCTTTATTCATAAGAATGAAAGGGCTAAGTAAATGCTATGCTAAGAAGCCTAAGGGAGAAAATCAACTACCGGTACTTATCAGCACAGTCCACCATGAGCCTTTTACATAGAGAAAGTGGGTTCCAACTTTCGTTAGTTATGCAAATAAAAGAATTTAGCAGCTCCTCGGATAAATTATTATATATACAATCACACAATCACTGAAGGTAAAAATGAAATATGATGCCATACATCACAATATAACGTTTCAACATCATTCTGCATCATGGCCCCCATTATCAATGAAAACTGGAACATTGATCTACTAGCTTCCGCTCGTAGATCCGGAAGCTTCAAACATGCTACTGAAATCAATTGTATCACATCCATCACTTAGATATCGATTTTGACAAAATCGATTCATCTATTCTAAAATGTCTAAAGGATTACGCATGATATCGTGAAATATCATGTACCTATGATCTCGTATTTTAAGTGGATCATCATCAAGACATTAAAAAAAAAACAAACTCCAGAAGCAATGATTGCCGAGTCGTATTAATCAAGATACTAACAAACAGTCGAGGCTTCCTGTCCAAGCGTTCAGTCGTGGCACTAAAGACACTGACGCCATATCAAAGATTGTATGATCAATCTGCATTTGCAGTTAAATTCAAATAAGATCGTGAACTAAGTCTATGAAATATTCGTAAAATGTCAAGTCTCATGTATGATTCTCATGAGTCCAGGATTTTCAGTCTGCTCTACTCCAACTTCAACACGAAGTACCTCTAACTTTCTATGTCCACTCGACACATGTCCGTCCAGAGTGCATAGCATTTTCAAGGATGCTGAATCAACTATAAAAAACATACAATAGGAATTTCATCAGGTGCTATACCTGAAGCATGGCTTGGACAGCATCGACGTTATGTCTGTAAATGTGGCCGCCTTGTTGCTAATTCTTTCAGAGTCCAACATCAGAAGAAGTGCGTAAAAGAATCTTCTGTAGTAGATCTCAACAGAAAGTTCAGGATATCACGAGATGAAGTAACGGCGTTCCAACGCACAAATCTGAAATTCATTCCTTTCAATAACAGGCAGAAATTTGGTAAAATTCTTTGATTCATTAAAGGAGGTATCACCCAGCAACAGTTATGAAGCGTGCACTAAGAACTTGATGCTCCCGAAATGTGTTCTCCCATAAAAAAACGTGCGGGTAAGCAAAACAAATATCTCTATAAATGATCTATGTGACCAATGGAATAACGGTCAAGTTTTAGAATTGTGGATGGCAGCGAAGAAATTTGTATAACAAGGCAAACAAAAACAGCGAACCGCTAACGATTCCGCTAAGAACGAAGCACAAGTTGCTGCTGTCATAGCTCAAGCTGAGAATGGACTACACGGAAAAGCATGTCGCATACTTTCTTCTCATGGAATCTGTCCAAACACAAATGAAAAATGGCTAAAGCTTGAGAAAAAGCACCCTTCAATTTCTTTACCAGAAATTGATTCTGCGCCATTGTAACGCACTAGCATTTTTGATCATTCTGAGATTATTTCCTCGAGCGACAGTCAGCGGTTCATTTGATATGCGCATTCAACACATCATAGATGCCTGCGAAGATACTCTACCAAATTGTCTCATTAGCACACTGCGGCATTTGATAAATTTGCTCATACCTGGAAAAGTCCCATTTATTTCTGGTTGTAACCTGACAGCCTTAATGAAACCAAGTCGTGAAGCCCATCGCTGTTAAGGAAGTTTTGCGTCGCCTATCAGCTAAATGTCTGTGTGAATTGATAAGAGATGAAGCGGCTTTACTTTTTCTACCTTTACAACTTTGAGTTGCATGTCAATTAGGGACAGAAAAGATCATACAACGCACTCGAGAAATGCTGAACAGCCATCAAAGTGGTGAAAATTTTGTTTGTAAGGTGGATATAGCCAATGCCTTAGACTCGGTACCCAGGCAAGCGGTTGTCAATTTATGTCTCTAACAGTTTCCCTACATGGCAAAATGGATTTCGTGGTGTTATGGAAATTCTCCCCTTCTACGGCACCCTCTTGGTCGTTTGAACTCGTCACAAGGGGTTCAACAAGGTGACCCGCTTGGACCTGTTCTGTTTTCGCTTGCCTTAAACACCAATATTAGAACCACTGATGAATCATGCTCCCTGACTCACCCAACTTTTGGCACCTAGATGGGATTTTTGCTGTGCACAAGCATCAAGTACAAAAGGCATATCAACTTTAGGAATCCATGCGTTTGACGCTAAATACATCTGAATGTGAATTGTTTGGACAAGAGACTTGGCGAAATTTGATAATTCACAATTCAGAGGAATTCAATATTCAAGTCATGGGAGCACCTATTGAGATGTCGCATTCCTTTATTGAGAACAAAAGACAAAACGCAAAGGTACTGTTGGAAAAAATTCCTCAACTGTGCGACCCACAAACTTCTCTTGTTTTACTGCGGAATTGTGCATCCTTCAGTAAATCTAATCACCTCGGTCGGACAGTACCGTCAAATATGCTTGCGAGGCATTTCATAACTTTGACGATGATGCTAGAATTTGTTTGGAAGAGAGCTTGGCGGTCGAACTTTCCGAAAAAGCATGGATGCAATCTTAACTGAGGATTCGCTAAGGTGGTTTAGGGTTTCGGTCAATAATCTCAAGTGCGACCTGTGTTTTCCATCTTTTCGTTCTTGCATACCATGTTCGGATTTTATAGTTTCGAATTCGGCTAAGATTGCGGTAGATATTTTCATTTGCCATGTTGATTCGAAATATCAAGTGTCCAATAATTGGTTAACAGAAGGAACTCCAATGTCTAAGAAATCCATGTCTTCCCTAGCGCGACTCTTTCTTTAGTCAGCTCAGTCAATCAGATTTCAAATGTCTCCATTCGATCAGCAATGCAGCGTCCCGTTCATAGTTATCAGCCATCGCCTGGACTCGGATTTTGCCTCTCAAGTAATGAGTCCAAGGTTCTCATGAGGTCGTGGCTGGGTATTCCGCTTAGTTCAGTTACCTTACTATGTCCTGGGTGTCCGGTGTGGTACTCGACTTTTGTGGTCATCATGCACTTTGTGACTTTTTCATCATGACTTTAGTGGTCATCGTGTTGAAATTTTGCTTACACAGATGTGGAAACAGGTGAAACCTACCTGTCTAAGCGGGTCATAGGCCTGTATTTTAATCTCATCGAATGTAACATACGTGCACATCTCATTTAGCCCAGATGCAGGAGGTTAGTCTGAGCTCCGCAAAGAACTCGAGGAGAAGCCAGGCTGAACCACTATATTGTCTATTTTCCTGTGGTGATATCAAAATATGAAGTGAGACAATACAGTGGGACTCGGATGATTCTGGTGAATCCTCTCTCTGGCCAGAGTCGCATGATATAGAAACATCAAAACACAGCATCGAGACTACTGGAGATACATACGTGAGGACCGTGATACACTCGCCACAAGAAAAGCAACCAGACAATTTCCCGAAATAATGATCAACATAGGAAGCTGTCCTAAGTCGAAGGCGACTGTTGAGCACAAATTCAGTTCAGCGGCACTCAGCCAAGCCGCAATGAGAATGGTGAAGAATCTGCAATTTGAGGGAGAAACGAATATTCGCTTCCGCAAGGTAGTCAAGTGATTTTTTAATAAGTGTCGAATGCATGAACATTTGGTTTCCAGTTTACATGAGTGAATAACTTCACATTTGGAAACATCTCTTAATAGTCTTCTGACATTCTCCTTTGTTCACCGTCCACTCAAACGAGTAGTGCAAACTTTCTCTGAAGGTATCCGAATTAGGAATGTTTCTACATTCCGCTCTTCATGCTGGACTTGGTTTTCCGAGATCATGGAGAGTCCTACAGAGCAAACTTTGTGTCCATGCTTTGAAACGCCACAGACAACACCAGGACTAGACAGATGCTTCCGACAAAGGTGGTGTTTAATAAAAAGGCACATATGAAATATATTTCCATACGTCTGGAATGATCGATAAGAAAATTCATTCCCCACATCATAATTGTTGGCAACATCATAGGGAAATAATATTTCTTGCGCGTAGCCTACTGTAGAATGAATGACAATGAAAGAATTGGCAGTGTATACAGCATATTTAGAAGAGTAGGTCTACTGACAAGACATTTAACTATAAGACAAGAATCCATTTTTCAGTATAATTTGATTTTGAATCAGCATGCATTTTTACAAGTCAGTTACATAGTAGAAATCTTAAAATATAAATTTTCCAGGCTTCACAGGTGCCACTTTCATTTTCCAGGATATTCCAGACTTTCGAGACTGTGGCTACCCTGGTTTCCCTGCTCGAAGAAGAAAAACTCACCGAAGTTGCCTAACGTAGCTGTTTGACCACGAGCTGATGTGTAGACATCTTCAATACCTGCCATATTGAGCAGCTTCTTAGGGACTGGCGCACCGACGATGCCGGTACCACGGGGAGCAGGGATGAGTCTCATTCTCACGCTACCGCATTTGCCAGTAACCTGTCGTGTAAACATGACAATAAGAGAAACGAATCACACCACTGGCGTAGAATAACTTACCTTGCAAGGGACGGTATGTGGTTTACCGATCTTGTTACCCCAATATCCTCTTCGGACGGGGATAACGCTGAGTTTACCAAGGATGATGGCACCGCGAATAGCCGTGGCAACTTCTTTGCTAACTTTAACTCCTAGACCAACATGACCATTGAAATCACCGATAGCAACAATAGCCTTGAATCGCGTACGCTGCCCGGCACGCGTTTGCTTCTGGACTGGCTTGATTTTAAGGACTTCGTCTTTTAGAGAGGCACCAATGAATTTATCAATAATTTCACTCTCTTTGATGGGTAAACTGAAGAGATAGATCTCCTCGAGGGATTTGATCTTTCCATCTTTCACCAATCGTCCTAATTTGGTACAAGGTTGCCACTCCTTTTCTTCTTTTTGACCGCGACCCCGCCCGCGACCACGTCCACGTCCGCGACCTCGTCCTCGTCCACGGCCACCAAAACCGCCACGACCTCCGAATCCACCTCGGAAGCCTCCACGACCCTCGCCTCCTGCAGCAGGTTGATTTCCGCCACCCTCCATGATTATTTACTTTTCCTGTAACGAACAGAAAGAAGATTCATAAGTCGGATTAATAACCCGAACGATTATGTACAGCAGTACAGGGGAGACTAAAATTACACTGCATATGAAAGCATGTGCATGCGCATGTGCTACGGTAAGACTGACGTTGTCACCGTATATCATGGATGAAAACCCATGATAGCAAAAAATCCGGAGAATTAGCCTCATCAAAAAAAGATGAAGATAAAGCTGAATATCTGAAGAGAAGGACAATTATTACGTCAACACAAGATACCAACACCCCTGATTCCCCACATGCACTCGCCCGACCTAGGAATCGAACCGAAGTCCGTGATGGAGACGTGCTCGCACCTTCACTAGGCCACGCTGACGGTTCAAAAGGAATGCGAGTCACTCGAGGACCAGGTTAAAGTATAATATTGTTGAAATCACTGAAACATTCATAACAATCTGAAATTTTCTAGATATGATAATTACAAGCATATTATTGACCTATACCATACAAAAAAAATAAATAAACCGATGGATATTCATCCACACAATGTTCATATCGAACTAAAAAGAAGTGGGGATTGTTGCTGAAAATAATCACAGGATGATGTTCTTGATAAGAGCATGAAGTCGTGTAGCAAACAATGTTTAATTTGCGATAGCTGAACTCTCCGTCATCCGCTCACAGCATAAGAACAAAAAGCTTGGACTAATGCACATATATAAATTGTAACACATGGTTGCGTCATTCGCGTCTTGAGCAGAACAACTGGCAGTAAAGCGGTTAACTCGTTAAGAAAAAAGTGATTGATGATTGTTTATCACGTAATTGACAGATGTTTTTTCTATGAAAGCACTTTGACTGGACACCCGAGAAAACAAATTTACGGTCGCCTCGTTCAAAATTTTCATTTTAAAAACATGACGGGCCGTCGGCGTCCTGCGCCTTCTGAGGTCGTTGTTAACGTCAGCAACCTTCACACAAGGGTTTTTGACGACAAGGATAGAAGGATAACCATTGTCTCTTTTCTGCTACGTAGCAGTAGCGAACACATACTTTCACGACGCAGACGTGGCGCCTTGCTGGCCACTGAGCCAAGTTTTTTGATCCACATAACTGTAATGAGCTAATCGTCTGTCACTTCTATCTTCAGAACAAACATCTTTGCTTCGTTTATCACATCGTCATCAACGTAACAACTATATGGCAACATCAGCAAATCGCACTCTTCAATGAGTTCATTGATCCACCCGAGTTCGTTGAGCCAGCGATGCGGCAATCTCCTTTTTTGTGTATTAATTCGGATACCCAAAGTGGAACACAGAAATTGAAGTTTCTAGCTGATTCATCTCTTAAAGATAAGTATGCAATGCCCCAAAAAGGATTTCAAGATCACCGAATAGTTATCTCAACAAACGAGAAGCGTTATGAATGTGACAGATATCACCACCAACATCTACGATATAGGGACATATCTTCTGAAGTAAAGCTAGAACAACAGCGCGATGACCGCGCATAACTGAAAAAATTTGTAGGAGGCATATTCACTACCTCAAAAATTTGCAATAATTGCTGATCGATGCGGAGCAGTCCACCCAGCAGATTCAAATTTAAAGGAAGCGAAAAAAAACGAATCCTTAACTAAGAAAAGCGAATCCACACTTTTTGCATCAAGCAATGTAGAACAGTGTTGTGACATGATAATAGCCTTAAAACGACATACATATTACGAATATAATGACCATCAAACCATGCACTACCATAAATACTACGAGCCTGTGTAGATTGCGAATATTACTTGCTGGCAAAAAAATTATAACTTGACGAAGAACCTCCTAGGAGGTATTTCTCTTGCTTCTTGTTGAACGACACGCAAGTGCACCAGACCACATTTATAGATAAATTAGCTTTTGTATTCTATTAATGATCAGACATAAAAAGTAATCGATTTAGATTGTTTCAATTTTAGAGAAATAATGTAGGTCTAGATTTCAAGATTGTTTCATAGGAAAGTTGAAACACAGTGCTGAAAATCAACAAAAATATCTCTAGAAAATTCAGCAAAATGAAGATGATTTTATAATTTCTAATTTGGATAAGGAAATTTCTCTAGCCGCCATGCTTCCAACTAATGAATTAGCCGAAAGCTTTTATCTCCTTCATCTAAATATATTGATATTTAATTATATTTCACTATATTAACTTGTATCAACTTGTATATGTATTTACGATCAATCAAATTGATATTGCTCAATTATATAGCCCTATAGTGATTGGATGATAAATATTTCTAACAAGGAATTTTCCGACAATGGAGGGCTGCCTGTCAAAGAGAGAAAATCATGTAGTCAATGATTTACATTCGAGTAGGTTATTTACAGACCCCTTCCGTCAAGCTTTTAGTAAAAGGGAGCCTATTCCAGAGATCAAAACTACCTTTTATGAGACATATATTAATACTTTTTCAACCAAAACTTTCCACTGTAAATATCTGAATAACATCTTATCATCACATAACAAAAATAATATCTAAATCTTCACATCAATATTCTGAATCTAAATTGATGAAAACGACGACAAATGACAATATTGGAAAAAACTAAGCTTTGAATTGAATTGGAAATAGTCAATATTGAAAGATGTGGATTTTATTTTCGTCTCCGTTATTTTGTAATAAATAACAAAAAAGAAAATAAAATCAATATCTTTCAACATTGGCTCTGAAAAATAGTCCGAGCTTTACAATGCAAGGTTCTCTTTGTGTTGGTTCGTGAACACCATTTTTTCTCGTTGTATTATATGTGGGCATTCCTATTTACTGACGCATTTGCAAGAAGTCACGAGTTGTTGAAGCACACGAGATAAGTCGATACCGCATAGGTCAGCACACAGAAGCTATGAAAATACATGTACATAGTGGGTTGATTTCTCCAATTCCTTGATTGATAAATGCGATGACATTCATTTGTAGTTTGTAACCCGCTTGTACTTTCAACATGCATCAATTCAAACTCGTGTAAAAGCTATAGCACAATGGCCTCAAAGTTGCTGTAAAAGATTGTGCATGTACCGGAACGCATTACGACAAGGCTTTGACTTCAGGAATAGCTCTAACATCACGCTTTTGCTAATAAGGGTACATTATCCAATTCCTATATAATATGAATCATTTCAAAATATTATGCAATTGTCAACACATGGATGATAGCAAGACTAAAGTAAAAGCCAACATGACAAAGTCACGTCAACATGCAAAAAAAAACCTGTACTACGAAACAATCTTTTCTTGTTCTACCCAAAATAGCGAAAAATAAACGAATACCACTCGATAAAAGCGAAAATTCCAGCATATTTTCGAAAAAGCGAATGTCTGGGTGGTCTGTACGGAGTCTACATTCCCAAAAGAAACCCTCATTCCCCTAATGAAAGCTAGGAAAAAGAGCGCAAAAAACACTTTGGTGGGATCGAAAAATTTAGTATAATCGCACGAGCTATGAAAGCTCGATCAATGATCTTCGACCAATGTCTACCTTAACCACATCGTCTAAGCTCATGAAGAAATTTGCTATGTCCTCAGTTCAAGATGTTTTATTATCAACATATGGATCCCAGCAATTTTAGGTTTCGAAGAAGCTCATCAACCCTCCATGCCATTATCGCAGGCATGAGATTGAGGGCAAATAAAAAACCCGGAACGAGCGAGCAAGTTAAGTTTGCGAAGGGGGTCCTGGTCTAGAAAATTTTGTGACCTTTTATTGTATTTGCAAACCTCTACATGTAGAAAAATAGTTGGCTAGGGCGAAACAAAAAATGGAGACGATTTTTAAATAATCTAACTTTCGGAGGGGGTATACTTTTTTATTGCATATTTAGGTGAATTACGAGAATGGTCTTTTCAGCACCAAAAACCCGGAAGATTCTCATACCTGTTATCGGCATCCAAGATTTTGTCACCACTCGGATAGATGATCGCAATATTCGAGGAGTCGCACTAATGTCTGTCGATCTCAGCAAAGCATTTGATCACCTTTCTAACCATGGTTTGTTCTCAAACTTGTTTGACAACAAAGTTCCACACCCGCTTCTGAGATGGTTATCCGAATAGTTTCAAAATCGATATCAAAGAGTGTGTTCAAGAGGTGCAACGTTCAGCAACACGGTTTCACTGACTTCTGGTGTTCCCTAATGTGCAGTATTATCACCTTATCTACTAGCGGCCCATATTGGTTCCTTTTTGCCATTCAATTCCCATACAAAAATCATCTAGTGCCCCGATATTTTCGTGCTTTGTCCTTTCAGAAATATCGCTTCAATACAGAACACTATCGATAGTGAACTTATTGAAATGCCGTCTTGGTGTTCTTCTCATGACCTAAAAAATAAATTAGGACAACAAATTTGATGCTGTGTTCTAGTGGGTTACTCTTCTTGTCAGACATGATCAAAGAAAAACACATGTAAATCCAATGGGACGCAGTTGGCAGCTTTTGGTTTAAATGAAATATTTTTTGATTTCTCTTATCAACTGAAAGTATTAAGTCGAGTCACAATTTTTGACATGATGTGCATGCGCTATTATCATGCTTCTGATCGACGTAGGTGAGAATGTGGATAAGGATGGTCAAAATGTTTGTGTTGGCCGACATTAAGAGGCTCGCCAAATCTAAATTCGTTTAGCTTTGTAGACAGGAGTGCATGAACTGTTATGACAACAGCATAGTGCATGTATAAAATTACCCAAATTGGACCCTAGTCTGTGAAAAAAGCAGTTTGAAAAAATGAAACGGATGAATCAGCTCTAGTCCAAAGCAAGTAGTTGAATGATATAAACGGGTAAAGAAATAACTGAAGAACATTAGTATGGATTCGATAAAAATCCGGAAATTTGATGGTTTTGACAAAAAATCCGGACTAGTAGATTCTGTCAAAAAATCCGGACATCAGCAGATTCTGCCAACAAATTTGGACGTATGGCAACCCTGCTTAGAAGAACATTTTCTTGCTAGCTGAGGTAGTCTCAAAACAACATCCAGGAGTCGGACAGGATGAAATCTAGTTTGGCATTAACTACTATTGATGCAGACCCAGAACTTCAGTTTTCACTCTGTCAGCGATTAATTATGCGTTCACTGATATGCATATAATGTTGATAATACCGTTAACATGAGATGCTTCACATCGGTTGCATTGCTGCAGTGGGTGCACCGAATGGCTTGAAAACAATTTAGAAAATGATATCCAACAGTCAATGTGCTCTAGATAATGGATAAATATTAAGCATAACATAAAAATATTATTGGTATGCACACTATGTTCACATAAACTGGGAAGACCGAGCCACCTCTCAACTGAACTCACGTGTACAACTACGACGGCCTCACTTCTTCTAGTGAAAGAGAAAATTAATTGCGTTTGAATTTGCCACAGTCAAACAAATTTTTCTGATCAAATTTTTACTTTCTTCTTACTAAATTATACACAAATCCAAAACACTAAGGATGAACACACTGATGTATAGAAAAATAAATCGATCATAAGAATTCAATTTCCACTTCCTTACAAATCGTATTCACTTCCTTTTCTGATGCGTCAAAGTTGTAGAATATTTATAAAGAAGCTATATCTTTCGAACTGATAAAATGTAATCTATCTCTTCTTTGTGACGCATCTGTCCAACATTCTTGCTGTTCAAGACAAAAGTTCAAGGCAAAGAGTCAAGACATCAAAGACAAAGGGAGCAAGGAGGTTTAATCGATGACAGCAATTAATATTGAAAGCACATTGAAAGCATAGGGAAATAAAAATAATAATAACTCCTTGGCATGAATAGGGCTAATGGATAACATGCGCCTCACAACCGAATCGAGAAAGACAGTATTTTGATTGATCCATTGATTGTTCCATAGAGGATTGATCAATTGAAAACTTTTTTTGAAATTTTCAATATCATCTTTCTCAGTTTCATATCAAAAAGCTGCAATGGGTGGTTGCAATGGAAGTATCAGAAAAGATGGAAACATATGATATCCTTTTGATTTTTACCTATTTGAAAAGCAGCTAACTTGCTTGCCAGATTATATAGCTCCATGCAAAGCTAGAGTATCTTTGGCTCTATGATTTAAAGGATTTGAACAGTCTTGGAAGGAGACAGAGATTGCTTCTCTAAGTCAAGATGACAGAAAAACATCGACGCTTTACAAGATCATTCAGTTTCATTTTAGTTCAACAGCAACCATCCCATAGACATCGGATTACAATATTAAGGCTGACGATGTAATTCGGTGTCTATGTGCTACACATTTCTGACGAAAAATCTGGATGACCACATCGAACAACCTTGGGGTTAATCATAGGGTTGGAGGACTCTATTCCGTGGATGGCTGGATGTCCATGATGCTTCTTTTATCAGACATAGAGCACAGTGTCGAATAGTGCATGGAGTAGGCACATCATATTAAGAATACTGATGGCAGCCATGGAGAAACATTTTATGGCAGCATTTTTGCACTGTTCCAGCTTATTTAAATTCGAAATGATCGTTGAACTTTTATAACAATTTTAAAATAGACGCAGAAATTTGTTGCCATGCCTCCTCACCATCGAAAATTTTCTTTATTGCAGTTATCTTCTATCAAAACGAATAGGCTTGTACCATGTTCTTACTTAATCAAAAACTTTTAATGTTCCTGCATGGAAGATACTTTCATGGGAATACTAGTTTATTAATATATATGCTTCATGAAAAGTTATTGGAATTCAACATCTTTGAGTAACCTTTCTCACATTTTATGAGGTTATTTGAAAAACATGCTGAGGATTCAATTAAAGATAAACTTTCTTTGATTGTCTGGGAAAATGCATTTTAAAAATCAATCGACTAACGTGTATTGAATCAATTGTTTTATGGTACTCAAACACCTAAAAGAGCACACATTTCTTGCCGGATGTGGTAGTAATAATACTCTGAATGGAGGCGAATGTTTTCAACGTATTCAACCTATTTCAATCGAAACATCTACTTTGAAACAGGAGTCATTCCTACACTGTAGTGATAATTGATCAACATCAGTGTTTGGGTCATAACGATCGATATTAATTTCATTACCAAACTTTTCTATAAATTTTGCTGCACTATTAATTTTTGGGTAAGATCTATTGCATTGTGATTACAAAATAACTTCAAACTAGACATAAAGGAATTATCCGATTATTTCGTTCAATACAACGTCTTATAAAACATGAAAATCATCCAACCAATTACAAAATTTTTAAGACCTTTAGCTGTATCAATGAAATTGGGGTCATTTTACGTCAAATTATGAGTGTTCTTTCCATGAGGCGAAGGATGTGGCCCTTCAGGAGTGATAATCGATTCGTCACAACAGCTTGAAGTATGCGGAATTTTGCAGGAATTTTCACCGCGATCTCATTCGGTGATCCGGGATAACCCTTGGATATTTCGCAAGCACCTTTAGTAGGTGTTCAGAAATATGTCCACCTGTTTGTCGTGGACATGCGTTGCCCCTTTCCAAAACGTGGATGGCTATGGAGAGTACAATACACAGGGTTTCATGTGAGCGTGTTGATTGACAGCCTAGTTTGACAAAATTCAGTGCATCGTATTTGTATTATCTAGAGTTGAGGTGAGAATAGTCGCAGTCATTAGCTGTAATTTCCGAAAATTAATTTTGGATTAGAATGACACCTTGATGTTTTAGAAGATGTTTGCTTGATTCATGAGCATTATTGTGTTGATTATTTTTTTCGACAGTTTCTTTTTACATCCATCAATCTCTGTCTTCCACTCCTAATGTGTGTGTGCAAGTTGGGTATTCACCACTAAGGTGCTATTTGGAAGCATCCAGTCCCGTTCATAGACCATATATACATTGTCCACAGACTCGAAAGCTACATTGATTCATTTCTATGAGAAAATGTTCAAATGGTGTCATGTGCATGTAGTGAAATGCATTCTTCAGTTGGAAAGATAGTTGAAAAGCTTTGTTTAGAGCTTCATTGATGATGCTCGTAAGTTCAAACGATCAAAACATCGACGAAATCAGCGTCACGTAATCACTTTTCGGATCTGACAATGGAAAGTGTTTTATGAAATAGTTAACTGCAGTTACATTGCAAACGATGCAAATTACAATATTTCCAAGGAAAGTTAGATGGGTATTCAGTGAATATCATGCGTATTATTACTGACCTCTATTTTTGGTACTGCCTGTAACGCAAGAGATTTAGAGTGATAACCTCGATTGCGAGAGCGATGTTCTCTTACACAATAATTCCAGCTTTAAGTAAAGCATATTTCCTTACAGTACCATTTTTTCGCA
Organism: Prostheceraeus crozeri; assembly: GCA_907163375.1. Taxonomy (NCBI): domain Eukaryota; kingdom Metazoa; phylum Platyhelminthes; order Polycladida; family Euryleptidae; genus Prostheceraeus; species Prostheceraeus crozeri. The sequence goes on along the minus strand of CAJQUW010004647.1, from coordinate 163,907 downwards.
ATTGCTGCTATCGATGATGCGCAACGAATAAATAAAGCTTGTTTTCATCTCTCATGGCTTATGGTTTTTTTGCATTATTTGCAATGCTGCGCAATACTGTTCAGAAATATTAATAAGGGGGAAATTATACTTAATGTGGTTTCCTATCTATATCTAGGTGAACTGGCACTACAATGCTTTAGCCGCGCTACAAAGCCAGGATATACGTGTATAAACTCAGAGCAGATAATTCCATAGTCAAACATTTTGTTAAACCATTCTGGATGTCACAGGCCGGTAGTTTCGACCATTCCGAGCCGTACTGATAAGTCTTGTGAAATCTCTCTAGTCAATGACATTACAAACAGGCACTGTAATCTTTTATGCAATGATATTGCTGTACTTATTTTGCATGATTCAAATGCATGAGTATACGATGAGGATTTAAGGATGTAAAATATCACAAGTAGATGCATTTACTCACCCATGCTTTCTTTTTAATTTGATGTCTAAAATAAAGATTTTTAAATTAAAAATGAAATATTCATGGTTGACCGTTTAAATTATTATGTTATGAAACGCATCCCCTAGTTTCCCATCGGCTCTGTAACTCGATACAAGAAGATTCGCTTATCATAATATCCTTTGACAAGTTCCGTTAACCGAGCAAGTTTTCTGTCTTCATAACTCCGGATGGACTTTGGTAGTATAGAGTTATATCCATTTGGTATGAGGAACGGTGCCGCTACTTTTCAACGGCTAGCCAACAAAATCATCCAAGGTATACCCGGTAGCGCTGTGTACATTGATGGCATAGTGATATATAGTGACACATTTCCTGAACATGTGCAGAGACTCTAAATGTTGTTTAAGGGTCTTTCTGACGCAAATATGATAATAAACGTAAAGAAGAGCGAATTTCGGAAAATCTGCTATCAACTACCTAGGATTCGAGGTTGGTCAAAGAATATTAGAAGTATTAGAAGTATTGATACCAAAGTACAAGCGAATTTGAAAATGCCGCACCCCTCGAACCGAGAAGAAGTTCGACGTTATTTTTGAATGTCACGGTATTATCCCAAATTTTGTACTAAGGTAGCCGAAATACTTCAACCTTTATCAAGGTTAACCAGTCCAAAAGTGAAAAAAAGTGAAACTGAAATAAACCTTAATAATCTGTAGCAGCAGAGCAGTGTATTACTGATTATATGTTTTTGCTCACATGTGTTCATGAAGACCTAGTCAAATGATCTATCAATATAGGTCTAATATATGGAAAATTGAGGATGAAGAATATGAAACTCCATCAGTTTTTTTTTGTGTCAAAGGTTATTGAGTCGAAGAAACTTTTAGAAAGATAGAAATTTTAAATAGATGAGAACTGCACGAGGTGAAGGAAATACCCCAATAACATGCAAATAGCGGTGTAGTGTCTGTTCAGGTAGTGTTGGTTGCAATTCAATACAGTGCACCAGCTGTCGATCATGGACTCACGGACGTTGTAGTGGGGTAAAAGGCAGTCTGACAAGAACGTTGTTGAACTTTTTGTGTGGCAGATGCTCAGGTGATATACCCGTTGTGAGATACAGAAACTCAATGAAAGAGATCAGTTTGGAGGTAGTCAAGTGAAACACTGTTGCCCGTTTGTGCTACTTGGAAGACATGTTAGATTCCAGTGGTGCAACGGAGACAGCTGTGACTGCGCGAATTCAATCAGGCTGGAAGAAATTCCGAGAGCCATCGCCTATCCTGACCAGTCGTGCTGCTCCATACTGAATGAAGGCCAAGATTTACGACTCATTCGTCAGAGCCTGCATGACTTGCGGAAGTGATACTTGGCTATGACAGCTGTAGAGAATAGGAGAATGGAGGTAGCAAGCAGGAGGATGATCAGATGGATGTGTGAAGCTAGGGTGGCCAGCGAAGACCTTCTGGCGCGCCTGAACCTGCAGTCGGTCCATGAGGGTATGAGGGTGTGCAGATTGCAATAGTATGGAAAATGAAGATCAGCAGACCAACACCAAGAGGCCGCACAAAGAAGACCTGGGAAGAAACTGTGTCCGCTAACTGTCGGCAAGTGGGCCTCAAGGAACCCGACGCCCTCGATCGAAACAGGTGGAGGCATTCCATGAAGAACCATTGTCCAACCCAACCGAGGTGGAGAAAAGGACGTTAAACGGAAAGTAAAGTAAGAACAAGATGTGAACGGAACGGACCTTTGCAAATGAATTTGAACTGAACAGCATTCTTCTTTGAATTCGGAAACTTGAAGTGAATGACGTTGACATTTCTGAGGATGATGATGAGCTGAACGCTGTCAGTCATTTCTGCTCCAGAGCAAGCATCAATGCCTAGAAGTGGGAATCATAATTCATCTAACTAGATTTGTGATGCAATTGTAATTACGACTGCTGTAATTAGTAATTATGATCAATTTCACTTTCTGGTAAGCAATTTGTAATTGTAGTCAATTGCATTTTTGGCCAAGAACATGCGTGTAATTGAGAATAATTGCAATTGCTAAACAGTCAGTAGTGTCAGATGCTCATGCTTAGTTCAAGTCGACAAGCGTTGCCTACTTAGACATGCACCCGATGTACAGCTACCGGTAATTTTTCAAAAAACTTGACACGACGAAATGCACTGTCAATCAAGCGCCGGTATAATGATGTTCTTCCCGCCGAATCCAAGTTGTAGATTGGACATTTTAAATCAGAAAACTGATATAACTTCCCCCTCGGAAACTCAACTCGAAAAAAAGCACAAGAATGCTTCTACAAACCCGGTTTAAATCTTTAAATCAAATAAAATTTTAGAACTGTAAGTTCAAACTTAATAAAGTCTCCTAGAGTGAACAAGCGTCGATATTGTAGTATTCAACGTAGCAAAGTGCGTCAAGGTAACAAAATTAAAAAAAAAACAAGCTAATGGCTAGTTAATTTTCAATAGGTACAAAATATGATTTAAAAGAAAATTTTTATATCCTAAAATGTCTAAAAATTTAAAAAATGCTTACTAGAAGGACAAACAACGCTTCTCCTCTCCTCATGTGTAATGAATTGGCGAGTAAGTCGTTCTGTTCAAAAAAGTGTTTATCATTTATATATTGAAAAGATCCTATTTAACAGTCTGCCCATTCAGATGATAAGAGGACAGGTCTGTTTCCAATCAAAATACCAGATCTAGCTAACACAGCGGGATTACGTTATCTAAAATCTACCAGGTGTGTATAGTATATTCAACTTGAACCTTGTCAGACATGTAAGACAGAAACAGTTGAGTAAAGAGGAAAAGGCGTTATTTTATTTCCAACGCTACAAGCGCGGTTTGCTTTTCCGAGGAGCAATCGTTATCAAACTTAGAATATCCACCCGATACAAATTAATAGTGGGAGAACGTGCATGTAGCACTGGCAATAATCTAAAGTAATTGCAAAGTAATTGAAATACAATTATAGCATGTATTTGCAATTAATTGCATTGATAGAAATGCCTTACATTTTATAAGTAATTGACACAAGTCTGCATCTAACGGAGTTGCAAACCGTGCCGACTTCAAAAGGAACCGTCCACTTTTCCTTCTCCCAAGCAGCTCCATCTTCATAAATGCTTCATAAATGTCTGCCCCACTTACGTTTAATTATTTTCGATGGATGTTCAAACCATCTCAAACGTAATTCTCTTCGCTTTTGAGATAATGATAACCAATGTCATCCATTTTCGCCAGCAAGCAACACTACACTACGACCTATTTCTTTCAGGCTGCTCTAAAGCAAGCAATACTGCTTCCCCACTCAGTGCGGATGAACATGATCGTTATTTCGGTATTAATGCCCACAAGCGTAGCCAACTGTACCGATTTTGAAAGGAGCCGTCCCGAAATGTTCCTTTTTCTCCTGCCAGTGTTCCGAAGTTTTACATGCATTAAAATCAATATTGTGAAACATCAGCAGATCTTATCTGCGACCGACCGACTTTGTATTCAATAAAGCAATATACAAATGCGCGACGTTTCGCCTTTGGTTTATTCATGCGCTATAGAAAATAGAGCGCTAAGAAAGCTGTATATTTATATTAGGCTGTAGAAAGTTAATCTTGTTCAATTCTAAGTTTCTACGGTCGCCTAAATATGGGACACCGGCATGCAAAATGTTCCACTTGAAAGCTGTATATTTATATTAGGCTGTAGAAAGTTAATCTTGTTCAATTCTAAGTTTCTACGGTCGCCTAAATATGGGACACCGGCATGCAAAATGTTCCACTTGATGTCATTCACATAAAGAATGACGTGGTTCCCTCACATAATTAGATTGTTTTACTGCTTCACTTTGCTGAAGAAGTGTAAACTGATTCAAAACGATGGCACTCGCAGGAACTTATTAAATGGGCAAAAAGAAATTTTTGATGCCTTACAGAGATAGGAAAAATAGTCGTGCGCCGATTGCGGATTGCTGTGAATCCCTTTAAAATGCTCCGATCGCCACGATTTCTTCAGGTTCGAAGAATTCAGATCACTGCGCACAAGTTTCCTCGATAATGTTGGCCCTTCCGATCATTATTAAAGAAGATAACAGGCGAAAAAACGTTCACAAGCTTCTCTGTAGAACTTGACATCGACAGTGTCTCTTTGCTGTGTGATCCGGTTGATAAAAGTCACTGAAACTTTGCACAATTTGGCGTGTTTAATGTCAAACTGGCTGCTCATTGTTCGATTGCTATGGTATTATGTCAGCAGATTGTGCCATTTCATTAGCGTCACATGTTCCAAAATTTCCTTTCTAGTCAAACATAAGAAGAGACGACCTGTCTAATTCCGTGAGTGCACTTCTAGATAACGGTAGACCAAAGATGAAGATGAAGTATGAACTAGGACGCATTGTTTGTTTAGTCTTGCCGAGGTAGAATGATTGAATAAGCCTCCGACGAAACTAAAAGAACAATGCATTATAGACCTTATGAACACACTTCATCAGCTTCATCTTTGGTCTACCGTCATCTGTCAGTCAGAAGTGCACCAAATCATTCCTCATGTGAGTGACATTCGTTTCATTTTTTATAGCACATGAATAAGCTAAAGGCAAAAAGTCGGGCATTCATACACTGTCTTATTGAATTCAAATTTGGTTGCAAGCAAAATCTTTTGACATTTTGCAATCAACCATTGCAAGCGAAGTGGTTGCATTTATTTCTCAGTTATAAACTCATGGAACTTTCGATGCACTGCTTTCAAACTTTCCATGTAACTTTATGTTCAGGGAAGAACCATAGAACAGGGATGCAGTAGGTAATGTTAACTGAAAAGATTAAGCATGCAGTAAAAATGTTTACTGATGTTTTGTTCATGAGGTTTAAAAAAATATTTGATCAATATTTAAAAAGCAAGTTTTGCAAAATATTTCTGTGTTTACGTAATATCTAGTCGATGCTACAAATATTAGTGCACCATGAGCTTATTTAAATATCCAGTAGAAGGAATCCTGATCGGAATCTCAAAACATAGAAGTTAATAGGACATTATGCTGATCGCCATTGAAATTTCATCAACAGCAGTATATAAGTTTATGTCCTTGTGCAAAACCTTGAAATTTAGTCCTCTTTTTGGCTCAATTCACAAAGCAAATTTAGTCAATATCTTATTTTTCCAAATACCCATATGGATCTGGTTAATTGCATTTGTCTAAATCGCTAACTAACACAACGTGCTTTAGGGTCAATTGGAAGCATTGTATATAATTCAGTTATAAATTGTTACAATTCTACCCATGGAATAGACCATATTTGCATATTGCACATTGCTATTCAGAAAATGTGTGTTGAATGTTTCACATACGACATGAAGCCTGCCTGTGAGGCGTTGAGGCCGCGCTTTACACCATTCGTCTCCAAGAAGGTCGATCGAGGACCAGTTCCGATGCGTCATCCATGGAGATACCGAGTTGGTTGAGATCTTCGATAACCACGTCCATCCATCGTGTGTGTGTGGGCGTCCTCGAGGTCTTCTCCATCCAGATGCAGCCGGACTGAAGTCGAGTACACGCTTCGCTGGCAGTTCACGAGACATGCGGAGCATGTGCCCCAGCCAGCGCATGCGCCGTTGAGCTAGTAGGCGTGGTAGCGGCGGTTGGAGTATATGTCTGCGCACTTCCTCGTTGATGATGCGCTCTTGCCACCTGACGTTTAGTACTCGGCGTTGGCATCGGTTGTCAAGGCATATAATCCTTCTGCCTTGCGTTTTGGAAAGAGGCCAGGTTTCGGAGCCATCAAGCAAAACCGAAAGAACACTCGCGTTATAAATTCTCATTTTGGTTCGGTTGCTGATAGTGCGATGTCTTCAAAGAGGTCTCCAAAGTCTTCTGAGCACATCACTGGCTAGACCTTTTCTTCGTTAGTTCTTCGTTAATGTCACCTCGTCTGCTGATCTTTGACCCCAGATAATTGAAGTTTGGGACAACTTCCACTGTGATTGTTGATCACTATGGACCCATGGTTCCTACGCTTCTTAAATCTTCTTAAAACTCCTTAAATCTCCTTAATTTTTTGAAAATCTTCTTAAATTTCTGGACTTTAGATTGATTAGATTGACGGTGCGTGGTGGGTGATGAATCAATAACATAGTAAACTGTACCGTCTCTCACTCTCAGCGTCGATTTTTTGCGAAAATCTTCGGAAAATCCTATTTTCATATTCCTATTATATTTATTAAGACCTATTTCAATAACACTTCTGCTTGAAAACGTTTTCATTGTATCTCTTTTACTGGATAATGAAATGAATGAAATAAAACATATTTTGAATTTATAATAATTTTATTCCAGAATAACTTCAAATTCTTCGTGTTGATAAGGTGGGGCAAACATTGTTTCATGTATAAAGCCAATAGCTGTGACTAGGACAACCACGATTTTCAACTTCGAATCCAAATCATGTTTTATGGATTTTTTTGATGTATTCAGAGGTAGTTTGTGATGAACAAATAGAAAAATCATGAGAGTGAAACCAATCCAGCCTTGTTTCTTTCAGCTGACTTTACTTTATATTTTCTCTTGGATTGCGGAAATCAATATTCTTCATCAATTGTAATCATTTGTCTAATGATATTCTTTATGACATACATGTAATGTACATTTAACAAACAAAACTTGGCTTTATATTTTGTTCCTTGTTGATATGTTCTTGTTTCCATTGTTGCAAATTGCTTAATCAGGTCAGCAACTTTCAACAATTCAGTTCGGCAAATATTGATGAGCCTGCACCTGCCCTGTGTATTCGACAGCAAAGTGCAAAGGTAAAGAATTGTTATCATTACGAAAATTCAAATTCACAGAGGATCATGATTGCTTTTGAGCGTACTTCCAAATGTAAAGATTACACAGAAAGAAATATTTTTTGATTGATGACGCTAATGGAGTTCCAAAACGAAACAAATTTTTTCCATGAACATTGGATATACATGTCTCAATGGAATTTCATATCACAATTTACAAAATGACATCTCAAATTTGGGACTACTTTTGAGACGGCACACTTCGGATTTGGAATCGTTCTTCTTAGCAGAATGTGACTATCAGAGAGTCGAGAATTGACCTTTTCTATACTTCCCTAGGTGGAGGATCGAACCCTGGACCTTCTGTACATTATGTTATCGGTGCGGTCACTTAACCAACTGAGTCGTCATACCTCCTTAAATTGAGTGATTAATGTTCTTAAAATCTCATTAAATCTCCTTAATTTTTGAATCAGAAAAAGCGTAGGAACCCTGTGGACTGTGGGTGTGTTCTCACTTATCATCATTAACTTCGTCTTTGTGTAGTTGACTGGGCGGCCCAATTTCGAAGCTTCATTCACATAGATGTTGATGGCTGGCTTGAATGAGGGAATCCATATCAGGAGCGAAAAGAACAGTGTCATCTGCAAATTCGAGATCCGTTAGTCTGCAGCTATCCAGCTGGACTCTCTGTATCCTGAAGGCACTGACGCAAAAGAAGTAGGTAAAGACTCTATTCATGTTACTGTATGCAGGAGTTCACAGTATAAGTCTTTCACTTTATGCAGCAATTGCTGTTCAAAATATTCTCTATTTTCTATTCTGATATTTTTGTCATTTGCCTGAACAATTTCAACTGACATTGACCCTTTCTCTTGCAGGCTTGCCATGTTCAGAGACAGTCTATGTAAAGTGCGAGAGTTAGCAGATCGAGTGTAAGTACTTGTTTTACTTCTGCAGTTCATATTTGGATAAAATGTCTAATAATAGCATGAAAATCGTATCGATTTGAATGTATTTTCCTCTCTTTAACTATTTGTAAAACATATCTGATGAACTGTTTTGATATAGGTTTGAAGTTTGAGTCACGAAATGGTCATAAATAGCATTGCCATATATATCATAAAATTTTAGTTTCAGTTAATTTCAGTTAAGATTTGAGATAATTGGGATGTATTTCATTGGTTGAATTTGATAAAATATTGTCATTTCAATGTTCGAATTATGACAAATTGCAATATTTTTCTCGAAGAATTGAAATTATGTAATAGAGCATTGTAGAATGATATGGCATGGAATGATTTGCTTTCTACTTTTCTATCGCACTTTTGCAATACAAAATCAAATTTGCATCGCAACTTGAATATCTTGCATACCTAGCTGTTTTTGGAATTTCTTGAAAAATCTTGGAATTTATTGGGAATCCACCAGAGTCCTCACCAAGGCAAACTAACAGTCCAGAGTAACTGGATCTCCACCAGAGTTGCTAGCTTCTCACGGTCAAGTGCAGCAAGTGCAGTGGTTTGAGCAGCAAGTGCCACAGTTACTTGCACCTTCGACTTCAGCTGTACCAGCGGAATATTCTTTCTGTAGTTGCGGTTTATTGTAACCACAAGACTTACTTATGCTGATGAAATCTCAATTCTGGGATTTCGTGATCGCGAGATTGAAATTGCATCGCAGTTTTTGAGGTACACTTTCAGAGTTGCACCGCCATTTGGTCCAATTGCGTCGTAAACTGCGATGCGATATGAGTTAAATTATTGCCTGTATTCGAATAAACATTGGATCAAGCGCGAAAGTGAGATCGGCATATCTCAGGCTATCTACATGTATGTTTCTTCCGCCCATTCTCATTCTTTCACAATAGTTAATATTTCTCAGTCTGACTTCTCCATATAGAGGAAGCAAATCAGTCGAGAGTACTCAGCCTTGCCTTATACTTCGCTTCATTTTTTTGTCTGTTATTCCGTTTTTTCACAGTTTATCTTGAAATACGCTATTGAGTCTGATAGAGATCCTTTATGAATCTGAACACATTTCTTTTATGCATACTCGTCTGAGAACTTCAATCAGATCCTATTTTGACAGATATGCATGTGTTTTGCATGTTAGGCCTACGTAATCCACCCAAAGAAAGTGCCTTAAGATACGGACTCACGTAGATACTCCACTTCATCTAAATCACAATGTAAACAGGTTTAAGAAAAAATTGGCATACAATCTATAAAATGATGTTTTGGGACTCGCTTGGAGGCCTGAGTGAAGAGGGAATATTCAGCTGATAAGTTTGCTTTGTACAAATGTTATTGACTAAATAAGGTAAAAAAAGTACATGCAATCGAACAAATTAGCTTTGATATCATAATGTATATTTATCGCTCATTCGATCTCATGCAGTGTACACAAATTAACTTGTTTATTCGAAATGACGTGATGTTCGCCAACGATATTTTTATATCCAAGTTCATTTTTGAGATGCAAAAACGCTTTCCCATTCCATCAACTATTTATTGGCCAAACAAAATATCAGAATAGAATTATATGCATCTACCGGAAGCTTCGTGAATTCTCTTCTCCTCAGCGGCAATTTCTCAGTCGAATGCACGTGTAATCATGTACGCATGCATCTATTGCTGAAGAAGGGAGAATTTCCGAGACACTCGGCACTCGGCACTCGGCATCTGCAGATAAAAATAATGTTTAAAACGAAAAATATGGTATCAAGATGTTGAATCAGAAAAATGAAATAAGCGTCAAAAATATAAGTGAATAGAATTGTTTTCAAAAAGCATTTTTACTCATTGAGGACGTCAATTTTTGCTATTTGACACATTTTAAGCTTATGTAGTGACCTCCTTGCAACGACCACTGAATGGAGTAAGGAAGACTGGTCGTTGTAGGGGAGGATGCTTATTTGGCATACAGGTCTATGTAGCCTGTGCTATCTGTGATAGATAGCGAACATGTATTTAGAGCCGACGTTACATCTCAATAGAAAGTATAAGAAAGACTATGCCTAGTCATTTTCTTTCACTGCGTCGAACATTTTTGAGATTAAACTTCTTGAAATTATGCCTACTGTAATTTGTAAGGTAAGCATAACTATAATTATAAAATCATTGATATGAACTCTGTGTTAACGTTTGATGTAGATTCTAAAAAATATATCAAAATAATGCTAGGCCACAAATTCTTCGTGGCGCTTTCGAACATCATTGGTCATGTCAAAATCATATCAAGAGTCATTGGCAAAATGCAATTTTCGTTTGCCAGTCAGTCATTTGAAATCGACAGGCATTAATTTATTCATTTAACGGTTATTCAGTATTCTCTGTTTCTTTGTTTCAATTCTCATTTCATGTGCGAACAAAGGAAAATTTTGTTGAAGCTGTGACTTTAGAATGTGAGGTCAGAAAAGTGCGCGATTGTTAATTTTCATTGACAAATGTCATTTTCACTCAAAATTCGCTTGTTTTCTACTATATTGCGTCGTCCATGCACAACGATCAAACGCCAAAACAGTTTCGTTGTGAATTCGACTTTCGTCAATCTGTCGCAATTTTGTGTTTTTCTTTGAGGATAGGAAAGCCAGAGAATCCGCAATTATCGACCAACGGTTGACAGTGAACTAGGTGGGCATGAATCATGATAGTTTCTCTCAAGCACTTCAGACGCACAAAGTCATGTTGAGTTTGATTAAGTCATGGTTTTAGTGTACAGTGTAGTGAAAAGGACACAAGGGACAACTGTTCACCTTGACGACCCATATCCTGGGAATCGAACGCATGGTGGGTCCAGTCGTCCTTCTCCACTGCTCGGTCGTTCACCATCGAGTCATTCACTCACTTCGACTTCATATCGGCGTTCACAGCTACGAGCCTTTCTTTGGATGCCCTCATTTTCGCCTCCACTCGCATGCAAGATACCTTTCAAAGGAGATTGTTCTCCTCACGACGCTGCTCATGTCTGAACTTTGTCAGCCTTCTCGATCTTGTCGTCTCCTCAATGGGGCTATCTCTTCATTTGTTCTACATTTGGTCTTTCGATCCAACTGTGTGTAGCCCTGCATCCACTTTAGCATTCGCATCTCAGCAACGTGGAGTCTCTGTTCATCCGCCTTATGGGGGCCCAACACTCAGAGCCATACAGGATGGCTGGTCTAGCCATTGCGGAGTACAAATTGCTCTTGATCTTGTGGGCTTCCGTTTATCACACAACACTGGGGTCAGTTTCTTCCAATAGTTCCATCCACATTTCTCAGGTATATTCACAGGGACTTATTGCTGAGCCCTCATGCAGCCCCACGGAGACCTGAAAAGCACGACTTTTTCCATGCTTGCTTCTCACGGCCTTTGTACAGTCCTTGTTCATGTCCTGTATCAAACGAATGTAACCTTCCGGTGCGTCCCGTTTTCGGAAGATATTCAAAATTAGCGCTATTGATTGGAACCGCATCGAGCGTTTCTTCGAGCTCGTCAACCACAGCATGAAAGGGCTTACTTTTCTCTCAGAATGCTTCCATCGTAACTATCAGACAAAATTGTGGGTCAGTTGCTCCAACTCCTGATCTGAAGTGTCAAGTTGACTCCCATCCACCTCAATAAGATCACACAGTAGCTTCTCCAATATCTTCTCGAGAAGCTTCATCGTTTGACTGAGAATCTTGATACCGCGGCAGTTATGCACTTCTTGATGGTCTCCTTTCCCCTTGAAAATGGGTGCGACTATGCTCTTTCTCCAAGTATCCGACATCTTTCCAGATGCCAGTATCTCATTGGAGAGGTACATGAGAGGGTCCAAACCACGGTCGACGAAGCATCTTGAAAGTTTCAATGGGAGTATCATTCGGTCCCCCAATCTGACATTTCTTAGTTAGTAAACCACCTCATCACGTGACAATCTGCGCCGGACTTTCAACAGACAAAAACTCGAGGGATGATTTCTACATGCGATCTTGCCTCATTCAGCAGTTTCTCATAGCAGTCAGCCCTGCGTTCAGTCAGGCATCTGCCGTCGTGATAACTTGACCTAAATCATAATTGACGAAAACTCTTCATAGTTATCTTTTCCTGCTTTATCTTTCTTAGAGGCAATACGCTACACCATCTTTTCCCTTTTTCTACAACTTCTGGTACAGATCTTCTGCTTGCCATTTCACGAGCTTCTACGCTTCCTTGTCCTCAGCAGAACGAGATCGCTGCTATTTCTTAAAGGCCTCCTTGCGATTGATGCATTGCTGCACTTCACTTCACCACCATCAGGTTTCCAATTTTCTAAATTTGCCGCCTTTTGTAGTGCCACAAATTGCTTTGTCAGCTTCGATCACTACTCCCGCCAGGCGATCCCAGTCGTTGGTCTGCCTCGCTCCCGACAGTCGGCCAGAGACCGCATTATCGAACCCTCGATTGACATCCTGCTCCTCTAGAGCCCACCAGTCTGCTGAAGAGCAAAATCAGTCACTTTAAAAGTGAATGCATCGCGTTTTATTTCAGAGATTGGTTGTCGCCTGAAAGATAGTATTCAAATGCTGACAAGAGGCTCGTTCTATGGCAGAATATCAATTATTGCACTAGTCGGCCTTTCAGCAGACGTGTAATTGAAAATAGACATAAGATGAAGTATTAACAGGCAATTGAAATAAGACCCAAAATTCAGCCGTTCGAAATGCCATATCCTTAACTTTTTATCATGACCAGTCTCATGCACAAACAATGAAACTTGGCACAAAATTATGACGCGAATTATCATTGCTACAAGAATTGCAGAATTTTCTAGCAAAATGTTTCTAAGTATCAATTAGCCATCTCTCAGATTTTTATATCTAAGTAAGCATTTATTTTGGACATGATTCGCCTTAGCCATCTCACGAATAATGGCTAGATTATTGATCGGAGAAAAGTTAGCGAAAAGTACAAGCGCACACTGTGACACATTTCAAAATGTACATTGACACGGGCTTTGTATCCAATCTCTCACAAGCTGCTCATGAAACTGGCTTCTTATTACTTCCTATTGATTTATCGTTTGCTATTCATTAAGAAAATTGCACTGATTCTAAACGAGCGATTCTACACCGTTAAATGATCAAATGATTCAATGTTTAAGTAAGGAGGGAGGAAGAGACAATTAGTTTCATAAGGAAAATTCTGTATATCAATTTGAATCAGGTCTGTTTACATGCACATGTATATAACGAGTCTACCAGGAAGTGACAGAAGAATTTGACTTGTTGATAACGATAAAACTGAATATTCATGAAAAGGATCAAACATTGAATGATGTTTAGTCTGCAGTGATTCAAATCATATCAAGTGTAACAAAAATGTAGCAGTTTTGATCAATCTGATTATAGTTACGATGCTTCTGATAAAATTCCAATGAGTAATGTTATTGGAAAGCGAATGGAAAAGATAGACGAATCATTTGCAATATTTTTTATGTTTTTTGTCAAGAATCAATATAGCATCGAGGTAGGCCAGTCGCGAATTACTTTAGCAATAAACTCTTTTCACTTCGAGAATAAAGTATTCTTTCCCCGGGAAATTGGACAACATGAGCTGTCATGATGCAACCTAGAAACTATCCCGGTGCCTTGTCAATTATGATGCCCGATATAATTTGTTTTTCTTTATATCTTGTGAGCATACACACCGTAGATTGCTAGGTCGAGCCACAGCTTCCAAACACTACTCAACGCTCAACCCTTGGGTATTGTTACTGCTGTTAATGTCCATTCTGTGCTATTCGTTGAGTGCATGATGGACGGACTGTACGTACCGCAGAGTTAAGGTCCCTGAAAGATTCATATGTCAAAATAATATGGGATGAAAATCAGTTTGAAGTTTCAAAATTTAGTCCTTTTTGTTCCAATGAGAAGAGTAAGGATGAAGTTTTGACACACAAAATCATCTTGATAATGGTTGAGTTTCGGAAGGTTGTTGACTTGCTGGAGAGCATCTTTTTGTGTCTGATAATTGCTACATTTCAGATAATTCGTCTTCAGTTCTTGTGTCTTTGCTCTCGTGTCCTTGCTTGTTATTTGTGTCTTTAGTTTCACCTAGAAGGGAAGCTTCACATCCTGTAATGTTCATGAAAGGGCACAATCTACTAGGGATCAACTGTTTCAAATGGACTAACCGGGCACCGTAGCTATTGAAACAATAAACAACCTTCTCAACGATAAAAATGCCTTTTTGTGCGAAGTTTCAGTGACAGTTGACGGCGTTATTACACAACAACAAGTTCGTACGATGTCAAGTTCTCCTGAGACGTTTTGTGAACTTTTTCCCTATGCCTGCTAAAACAGGTATAGATAGTGATGTGGATAGGTTGGGAGCGGAGGAACTTGGCTGTGGTTGTGGGAGAAGTGGAGCTGAAGCAGGTAGATAAGGTTGTGGAGATGGTCGGGGCGATGCAGAAGTAAGAGGAAGGATACAAGCCTGAGCTGGGGCATACAAAAAGTGACAGGAGTGCTGGTGGACCGAAGAATTGGTAAGAGGATACGAGGAAAAGCCTTTGGAAACATATGTCTTGCTAGCATTGACTTGCGGATTATAAGCGATGGCACTAACTGAGCAGCAGCAAATGATGTTGGAAGTGTGTGTGAAAATAACTGGATGAAGGTGGTGGAAAGTTGGTGGAAAAACGAAGAAAGGTGGAGCTGATGGGGGAATTGGGATTGAAGAAAACGGTGACACAGAAAGTGGTGGAAAAGAGATTGAGGTGGGCAGGCCAGTGTCTGCGGCAAAACGAAGCGCCGGCTGTTTTGAAATCATACACTTTATATTAAAAGGGGACTGGTCAATAAATCGAAGGATGGAGAATATTCGGATTTTCCACAAAAGAAGACTAAATGGAAGGAGACAACGAAGGACAGATTGAAATGGTGGCAAAATGTCAAGGACGCGCAAAGGGTGTGATGGAGAAGACAGGAAGTAACTACCGACTTCGCTTGTGCGCTTGTGCACTGCATGTGAATCTCGTATACATATTGTTATTTTTATGTGTATGACATTTCCCCTTACCCCTTTTCAGGGAAGATGGGGTTGTTAAAATGAATAACAATAAAATAAGTGGGTGTGCACGATATGAAGTTGATATACTGTTTAATCAGGCTATTTCCATTACTTGTAATTCTTCTTGTCCAAAGACAGATTGCAGCTTTACAGAAATGAATATCCATAGGACGTATTCCAATTTCACCGATTAAGCAATAGTTCGGTGTAGTCGGCTTTAAGTGATAGTATCCTTTATAAAGCTGGAATTAAATCTGATCCAAACTCTCAAGATTATTGAAAAAAAAGAATTCTGCACAGTATTTCATTCTAGACAGTGAAAGCATTTCAAAGGTATTTTCAAAATTTCACCAGAAACTTGTCCAAATTCTGTAAGTTCTTTCGACGTGAGATAAGCTGCTTGTTTACCTTTAGGCATTAACTATTTATTATTTTTCGATCGATTTAAGAAATCGTCACTTTTATTTGCCAGTTTCATTACCAGTGTTAGTCAGGTGTCCTATGACAACATAAGACAAGTAACGAGAAAACCCGATTTTCTCATGAAATAAGCAAGCGACGAAGAACAATATTTTTTCTATTTTATTTCTCAAGTTCCCTCAATGTGTTGTTGTATTTGCCTTTATCAGCAATGAATATGGTTATTCAATTTGCTTCTATAGTGGATTTGCATGCCACAGCACCGTCATGCGACGGAATAGTAACGTGGCAATTAAAAAGCAACCAAGTACAAATTGCCGTTCAATGCTGTAATAGTACATAGCTTTCAGAAAGAATAGCGTCGATAAAACCTAAGAAGGATTTATTCAACCGGCTTCAATTCTGAAACAGTTCAACACAGCAAAGTGCGTCAAGGTAACAAAATTACAAAAAACCAAGCTAACGACTAGTTGATTTTTAAAAGGTGCAAAATATGATTTTAAAGAAAATTATTATATCCTAAAATGTCTAAAACTTTAAAAGCACTTATTAGAAGGACAAACCACGGTTCTCCTCTTCTCATGTGGAATGAATTGGCGAGTAAGTCGTTCTGTTCAAAATCATGTTCATCACTTATACGTGACTATTGAAAATATTCTTTATAGCAGTCTGCCCATTCACATGATGAGGACGGGTCTGTTTCCAATCAAAATATCAGATCTAGCTAACACAGCTGGATTACTCTATCTAAACTCTACCAGGTGTGTAAGAGAATGAATGTTAGTTCCTTAAGCTAAAACGTGAAATAAAATTTTACAAAATATGCATGCAAATTATTTGACTATTTTTAATGAGGTCATCAACAGGAATTTGGTCAGGACGATCGCGTTTCGACCGCTAAATCCTGGACGCTCAAACCCGACCTGTGCATTTAAGATGCACAGCCTCAAAAATTAAATTTATAGTAGAGATAAATTAGCATCTATCAAAAAAATAGAGTCGCTATTGACTGAAATGTACCTGAGGCATTTGAAAGAAGGACAGAATCCAGACAGTACTGTAGAGTACAGGAATGACTCCAGCCTTCATCCCGAACATGCAATACGAGTCAGTGTTTTATCCAGCCCGGTTTGGGGGGAACTTTCCCCCCTAAATATCAGAATTCCCCCCTATGATGGAAGACAACTAAAATCATACACTAACACTAGGTGCAGGATGTAGCTGTAAATTTTCAAGATCGCCTTTTGGTTTTAAATCGCTTAAGTGACGCTCCGCTGGCTGCAGAGCGCGGCTTCACTCGTGAGCGGGAGTTATCTATCCATAGACAATGCAGTAATCGCTTCTGCTGACACGCGTGCATACGTACAGGTGAATGTAATCAATGATGCAATGTAATGATAATGATGATTAATTGATGCGAATTATAGTGGCGATCAAATAAATAACTTTCAGACAATGTAGTAATCATTAATCTGTAACAATTGATTAGTTAAAAGTAGCAATTTAAAAAACATTTCTATCGTCTCGAAATTATTGGCCAAAAATAGGCATACTTATGTAGGCATGTTTTTGAAGTATTCATGAACAGATCAGACCAGTGACATGTCATATGTAGAGGCCCATCAATATTGTACATAAGGAATTACAATTTCTCATTGCCTGATGAGATACATAAACTGTCAGAACCCCCTTAAGGAAAATTCACCCCCCCTTGAACCACTAGTATGCTGAAACACTGAGTACGAATTTTGTTGAAACCTGTTGAGTGCAAAGTTATCTTAGATTTCAACCTTTTTCTTTCTGAAAGCACATAAATGACACAGATATTTTTTCTTTGGATATTTTCGACCTCTAGGGTAATTTTAGGTTAATAACATCACAATAATAAAAGTAATTCCAAACAAATAGAAAGATGAGTTTATAATATAATTGGAAAGTCAGTGTTTTGATAATGTAACTGACATGCATTTTCAGGAAATAATATTTATGCGAACAGATGGCATTTGTTGTCGATAATGTGCACTTGAGTGAACATGAATTGCCCGGAAACATTTCTCGTATCATGTTAGATTTGTCTGCTATGAGCATAAGAGAAAGTCATTGGGATTTACACTGTGTACATTCACATCAATAACTTGTCAGATTTGGTTCACATGGTTACAGAGTTACTAAAAATAAGTAAGTATTTGTATGAAAAGGAAAACGAGAGTGCAGTTTTCATTGATGGTTGTTCTTCAGTTTTAATGACGAAGACTGTCGGCATGTTTTAGATCAAATAGGATAGCAGGTAGACCCACGCAACTTTCGTCTCCGACTGTTCAACTATCCCTTGATGAGCGCAGCTACCACGTTTCGTAGTGATGTTTAGAACGAAGAGGTTGAGCATGTAGTGCAAGCTGTAATGAAAAATTATATCTCATTTATAGATGTTTCACATTTTTCTGATTTTCTAATAATGTAAATTCAGATATTGAGATTCATCCACAGTTGAAAATGGGAGAGATAGAAAAAGCATGACTTAACTCCTGAAAATACACAGACGAGAATTAGACATCAAAATCTCGCCGAAATTGTGCCGACGTTTTGTCAACGTTTAACATGCAAATGATGTAATACATCAATAATCGTGGTGCATGATTGTGCATGGATGATTCAACCAGGTAGAACTTTTCGAATACAAGGAAGTCACTACATGATTGTATACATCTCTGTATCTAATTATGTACCTCTGATCTCTTGTTCGAATGGGATGTAAAATGATGCAACTAGGTGTGAACAAACTGTTGAATCTCTTTCTTTGTTGTGCAAATACAAAATTCACTAGCATGTTATAGCTGTCACAGATAAAAGGTAGACTTTCTCATTTCTTCTTCTTTCTACTGTCTGCTTCCTCGTGATCCTGTCTGCTTCCTAGTTGGTTCGAATCTACCTATGACTGATGAAGCCCAACAGGCCGAAACATGTCTCGTGATGGCTGCATCTGTTGAGTTATGAAAAATTTATCAATTGCCAGATTATTTGTCTTAATATTGGCTCCCCCTCCCACTTCTGCTAATGCATGACAATCTATACGTACATATAATTCCGCTATTACATGAATGCAGACACTTTTGGCTGCACGGTTATGATTTCAATATTTTAATTGATAATATTTTCTGAATATTGAAGGTAACTGCATCGCTGCATTTTACATTAGTTTGCAATCCTAATAAACTGACACGCTTAAGCAATCTAGTTCTATGGATGGGAATGACGTTTCTTCAGTGAGAATTATGACTAGCTAATCCGTTAAAGAGCAGAGCTTTTCTGTTCACATGTTTGAATTTTTCTACCTTCTGATTGTCTTCGTCGACCATCACCTACTACTATTGAATCCACACAAATACTGAGAAATTTTGATGTCAAATATTTCTCCATGACCGTTCCATGTGAAGTCGCATCTGAGCACTCTGGTCCATTCCTACCAACAAGCCGGCTAAATAGTAAATAATCAAATATTTGAAGTAAACATTCCGTTTTCCATATTCAGTACAAATTGCCTCGGTTATTGATCGATGTCTCAGCTGGTTTTTGTGTTACAGAACAAATGTGGTCCTCAATTACTCGGATGTGGAGTCTCGAGTTCGGGAAGCTACAAATGAGGAGAAGTGGGGTCCTCACGGCTCACTAATGCACGAAATTGCTCAGTTCACGCATGACAAGGATCACTTTCCAGAGGTGATGTCAATGGTTTGGAAGCGTATGATGACGGACAACAAAAAGAGTTGGCGTCGTGTCTACAAGGTGAGTGTTTACTCCTGATTAACGTAACTTTCCTGAAAGGAAATTCTTTCCTCTCTCATATTGAAGTCACGCAACTTGTTGTTCCTCACATGGGATGAACGTTCCCAGAAAGGTCGGAAGTGAGTCTTTAATTGTCTCACCCATCTGAGAAGCATCCACTGTCAGCAGTGAGCTTTGGAGGTTTTCCATTAAAGTCACGAAAATGATCTATCGATCATAGAGTAAGTACATTAGGTAGAGTAGCAACTCAGTATTAATTAAATCCTCAATCTGTATGCAGTTTCGATTTTATTAAATGAACTCGAGTTGAGACCCAGTACCACATGTGAGATATGCAAATTTTTGCACTTTTGGAGAAATTTTCACCGAATTGACTGATCATGATAGCAATATGGAAGGGATAATAGTATTTCACAAATCCTCCGTGTCATGACAACCTTGCAGAGGTAATTTTTGTTAAAGTATCAATTCGATGGGTTACTGTTGCTTTAATGTTCTGCCTTATAAGAGTATTTTCACAAACCACCTGCCATTGAAAGAGCAAAACTTCATAATCAGAGACAATGATCATAATTAACTTTAAAATATGCAAGTGGGTCCACATTGCTATTCAGATTCAGGAAATGAAACATAAATTTAGTGAATCATAAAATCATGCCGATGAAAATTGAATTATAAACTTGTAATTTCAGCCAAGAAGCGCAATAAGATGTCAGTTTTCCTTGAAGACTAATTGTATTATGATGAGGTTCATGAAATTTCCTCAAAACACATCTCAATTTCCGGTTAATTAGGATGCCTGTTTTTAAATGTTGATTCCTTTAGATATCTAATAAGTTGGATGTACTGCTTTCATAGTGGCTTCACGTCGCCAGCATAAAAACACAGGAATAGTTTGCAAAAATGAAGCGTCTTAGAAAGTTCTCAAATGTTTTTTTAGACCACAGGAACGTAATCTTCGCAAATAACTTAATCTTTTGATGTAGAAATGTTCACTGTATGCTGACATATTTTTGACTCGACACTCTACTTACTATGTGCTTGCTCTATGGTTCAACAGTGAGCTTCGGAGGTTTTCCATTAAAGTCACGAGAATAATCTGTCGATGTTGGTCGCAGTATGTGATGGATATTGGAATTAAATGTGTCAAGAGAACTTTCTTCTGCAAGTTGAAGAAAACTAGAATTAGCTGACTTGTTAATGAGAGTGCGAGTCCAATTTATTGTGATGGGAATGAAACAAAGTGGCGAAACACATTCCCATTTGTGACACCTACACGGAAGACATCATAAATTGATTTAATAAATTATTATGTGATTTAATATATCAAGAGTAGCTGTCTGTATTGGAATTGATATCATCGAGGAGCAATGTCAGACCAATTAATGGAGACTATCATCTGTCACGATTTTTAAATAATGGCCTCTAATTATGACAAATTAATCCATGATTAATCACATCATATTATATATACGTGTATATTTTAATATATGTAGTGGATTAAATTGCTCCAATTGGCATGTGTGACATTGTTTTGATACATTATATTCAATTGGCGTCTCTGCTATCAGCCGGGATGCCCATCCTACCGATTTCCTGTGGCATATCCGGACTCGACCGCACGTCAAGCAAGTGCCTTGTTCAAAGATCTCATTAAAGCTCTCTTTCATTCACGCGTATTTCACTTCCATTATGCTTAGAGCAGCTGTATGCCATTTGTTTCCTGGGTTTAAATTCAAAATTATCGACAGAAT
This sequence comes from Prostheceraeus crozeri, assembly GCA_907163375.1. Taxonomy (NCBI): domain Eukaryota; kingdom Metazoa; phylum Platyhelminthes; order Polycladida; family Euryleptidae; genus Prostheceraeus; species Prostheceraeus crozeri. Next base: position 142,690 of record CAJQUW010004647.1, on the reverse strand, counting down.
GCGCTCAACATAATTCAAGTTACGTGACTCGAAATGCGAGTAATTTTCGAAATTGTTTTCTTTTGCTTGCTGTCTACTTATATATACATGTATGTCTGGGATTTCGTCTGAACTGGTCTAAATGATAAACGTTGACTGACAACATTAGCTGAAGAGCAGAATTAACACTCATAATTAGTCATAATCTCATATAATATAATCATATATTATATCTAATATAATCACTCATAATCTTAGTATTCTTTGCAGCCTACGATGAATCTTACTTGTCGACCAGTTAAGGAAAAAAATGTCTTCCGAAATTTTGCTTAAGATATTCTGTTTTTATTTTTCGACTCATGCTGGTTAACATGTTCTTAATTATTCGACCAGACGTGATTCTACATTTTCCTCGACAATAACCCGCGGATAGATGGGATGAACGTTCAGACGGATGATGTATAATCTCTCTTTTCTCCGGTATGAAGTTAACGAATTATCTCCACTACACACAGTACAGCTGCCATTCATGATCTTGTGACAATTTGCTCTCATTAGTGGGAGAGCGGTTTCATTTATATTATCGGTGTACGCACCACCTATTCCAACTGTCAATCCGATTCAGGAAATAAGACTGAGTTTTGCGTCGTCGACTCACTTCCAGTGGTCAGAATCACAGTTTTTATTTCGCATTTTTGGTAATGCGTTTCATTTAGCACAGCCTTGATTTCGACAATCCATTTTGTCATAGTGATATTTTGCAGTTTCTAATCTCGCGTCATTTGCTTGTATTTGAGAAAAGGGAGAAAGTCAGATTTGTGTCTGAAATGGAGTATTATGAAAAAAGAGATGCGTGCATATCAACAGAAAGCATGATGCCTAGCATTTTTTCAATTAGTAAGCTGTTCGTAATGAATTTGATTTGTGATTTAAAATTGAAAAATTAAAAACCTGACTGCGAAAATGTTTATTTTCGAAATTAGCATGGGCCTATATGATGTCTACTAACCGACTGACAATCATCAACCTCAGCTCAGAGAAAATGTTTTGACTGTGACTAGCACGGTTTGGAAATGATTGATTGGATGAATAAACGTTAATTTTGGCATCATCAATCAACTAATTTGTATCGGAGGTTTTAGCAATCAATCGAATGATGATGAATGCTGATTATTGGCGTGATCTTAACTTTGCATCAATTTTGTTATTTCTTGATCCACATTAAAAGTACAAGTGTAGACTGCACGACGTTAGCTTACTTTTTATATTAATTTCATCCTATTCTGCATGCCTAGAAAGAAGACCTACAAACTTCATCACAATCCAATGTACAGGTATTGCATAATACATCAAGAGAGCAGGCGAACAGAAACCCTGTGATCGAGTTGTTGCTTAAACATAATATATAAGCCTACTGAAAGGTAATATTTTCTTGTCATCTCCACTGCTAACAGCTACATCACCTTCACTCTTGGCTTTGAGTTTTTGGTCATGAAATCAGCTGTGCTGAATGCAAGTATAACTGTAATTCTACAATTTGTGTTTCACGACAAGGTGATGAAGATGTTAAAACAGAGGCTTGTCGTTCATCTCAATTAATTGCAATTGATTTTTTATTCAAAGATTGATTTGTAATAGGACATACTTTTCCGATTAACTAATTTGTCCAATTACATTTCAATTAGTTTTTAGCCAATCATTGTTTTTCAATCGTGTTTGATTAGTGTTGTTGCCTTGATATTGAAAATTTTCTCCTACAGCCACAATATTCATATGTTCATATTGTTCATAGTGAGATTGAAAAGCCTCCTCTCCCATACTGGAGGCTTTGACGGTGCTGACATAGACATACTTTATTTGGAGCGCTGTGGTATTTCTGGTCCGGATGCCTTTCCTACCGACTTCTAGTGACACTTTCGGGGCTCGATCTCTGGACTTAAAGATCGTTAGACCAAGTACTTAACCACTGTGCCGCGGAGACCACTCATTGTGTTCATATAGATTCATAGTATTACTCGGATAATTTCAATCTCTGCTGCCATTATATATCCTGTATATAATGTTTAAGCGATTTGTAAACTTACTCTTTAGTAGCTTCACGCATGTGGTATCTAAAAGAAAGCGATTTCTGTATACTCATCCTGTTTTCAATTTTGCGATGCTACATTGCTATGTTCTGGTGACATAAATATGCAATTGTTGATTACAACTTTCTCTTCTACGTCAACATTAACTGATGACAGAATCAGAATTTGGGAGTAGAAAGTGTTAAACACTTCCATTACTTCCAGTCGGAAGTTGACGTCGTCACTTGCGGACATTTCTGGCTACTTTGTTATCAAGTGAAGTAAACAGAAGTCGTCGACAGCTTTCAATCACAGCAGTTCACCGTTTTCATAGAGGTGAAGTGTTTGACAACATGAATCTCAGCGCCAAATGCTCTCTCGCCTTCTTCAACTTAGTAAAAACCACTTCGCGGGTTTCAATCATGTCAACCCTCAATCCAAACTGTTGAGGATGGAGTAGAATGGCAAATTATCGTGTTTAGTGCTTTGGATGGGTGTGGATGCGTTTTACCGATTTTTGATTAGGGTCGGAAAACTTTGTGAAAATTCGTTGTTGTGTTTCTTTTCAAAAGTAAAAATAGTATAAAAGTAAGTATAATAGTAAAAAAGTATTAAATCTTGACGATGATGCAAGGCTGTAATCACGCGAAATGTTGTTGTTATCAATAATATCAATCGATCCAAAAATCTGTATATCCGATGAGCGTTGAGTCGTGAAACAATAGCTGTGCCGTACCATTTTGCATGAATTAAGGACATTATTCAACCGAAGTAAATAATTAATTTTCGCTGGTTTTTTTGTAATATTATTTATACTTACTTATCCGCTTTTCGTGCTCATCCTTATATAAAGAGGTCAGACGGTTGCTGCCGTTGGATGGTCCTCCTCCACTCCTGCCGATCGTAAACCACCCAATGAAAAAAAATGTGCTTGGCACTAGTAATTTGTTAGCACATAGCACTAGCATTTTGCTAGAACCTGTCTCCATCAAAATAGCAATACACATTCCATAAAAATGCCAAGATTATGCTCTTTGTTAACTATCATTTTAGAATCATTTTCTGATGCAAACGCTTGGAAATCACATACTTAATAATGAAAACTATCATGTTTTGATAACTTTTCAGAAAAATTGATAAGTGCTAGAAAAATTCTCCGTACCATGAGAATGCTAGTATTTTAATAGAACCTTTTTCACTGATCACTGCTGGATTCATGTCCAGAGCTTGAATATTATCGTAGACGACATGTGGCCATTTTTCTTTTGTATTTCTCTTATCGTTCTGCCTTCTTCTTGGTCTCCAAGTCATGTTCTCTTCTAACAATGTGACTATGGCACCGCAGTCTTCTTCGCAGAGCATCGGAAATGTCTTCCAGATTCATCATCCTAGGTATTCACTTCTGTGTCCATCGATCAGCTTCACACCACACCTTCTCACGATTGCCTCTTTCGTTCTTTCCATATATGTATTATATAAGTTGCTGTTGTCTGTCCGCATATCCGACTCTCGCAATATAGGGCAAAAAGACAGCAAATCGTAGAATGAGTGATTTAGTTTTTCAATCTGTACTGCATAGTCTTTAGTTTTTAGAGTTGTCGTTTTAGTTAATTATTAAATTTATTGACAAACTGCCAATTTTGTGTCCACAGTACCTTTTCATGATGCATCTGACACAAGACACTGCATGGGCCTGCAAACCAAGTCAGAATTGCCATGCGCGGCAAAAAGGACTTGTTTAGAATCGACAATGATTCAGAATTCCCCATGCCTGAGCCCGTCTGAAAAATGAAGAGCATAAAATATCTTCAGATATTGAATATGTTCATTGTTCACCCATGTAATGAATTGAAGCATTTTCAATGGCTTGCATCTGAAAATTAGATGTTCTTGTCCTCCTATAGTTTGAATTATTTTGAATTTTTCCATTTGAGCATCACAGTAATATTATTTACAATACATTCTCACTTATTTGTTAACAGCAGGAATATTTCCATTCAAAGAGTGTAGTAAAATGTTGCAATAGCTTTAATATCAACATGCTTGTAGCATCACAAGTTTTATTGATGTTTTCTTCATATCCTCATTGATTTGTAAACTGGTAGTTTGATAATTCCTGAGTTGAAAATCACCTCTATTTTCTCTGCATGTTTAAGAGCTGATGCTGTCGCTTAAAAACATTCCACACCCGTCTGCGACTCGTTTATATATGGACTTATGACTCCAATTTTCTATGTTTTAATGTCTGAACCTTTAATGACAAGTTGGACTAGCCTTCTAGAGGGCTGCATTTCTCTTGGCATCATGAAATTGCTCCTCCACCTGACTACCTAGACGATGCAAAATTCGATATTACAGCAGTTTCAAGGTTTCAATTTCTTCTGCTTTCAAGTGCCAAGCAACATGATAAAAAGTGCTCCATAAAAAGTTCACTATTCGAAGTTTGCCATACTTCGTCATTCCAAACAGCAATTTCAAATAATGCAGAAAATGATTTTCCGGAAACATTTCACATATTCTGTGCAGATGAAACTATTTAAAGTTCAGTTTACACTTCCAAAGTTGAACTCATTCCGGTAGGATTCTCCTTTCGTGTTGAAATGAAAAATATTCTGTCACCATGTTGTTCATTAAATCATTTTTACGATTGTCGAGGCGTTAAAATGACACCGAAGAAGGTAATCACAGTTCAAGAACTTGAATTCGTATTTGTGCAGTCGCTTGCTTATATGATGACATATTTTCTTCCACCGCAGTTTGCTTTTGGTAGAAAGTCCAACTCTGAACACACCATGAAGACAATCAATCATTGAGTGTCACACAGTGCAGCAACGTGGGTCAATTTCAATGAGAAATTGAGTCTATTTCCTTCACTGGCAGTACTGGGTTATGTTGTGGTCAGAGGCATGCGGTAGGTTTTACAGGTTGGGTATTCATTTCATTTATACGATTCAGTAGAATTCCTTTCAAATCGCAGTGGCAATATTAATGAACACTGGATTTAATGGCAAATTGTCTTGCGTGTGCTTTTTCTATGCACATGTCCATGTACTTTTAACATTAATTTTGTCTTAACCAACAGTAGTGAAGACAACGCGGTCTTCGTGGCACAGTGGTCAAGTGCTTGGTCTAGCGATCTTTCGGTCCAGAGGTCGAGCCCCGAAAGTGTCATTGGAAATCGTCAGAAAGGGCATCCGGACTAAAAAGTCACAACGCTACAGAAAAGTCTGACTGTGTCATCACCGTCCAATACCCCCACTAACGGGGAGTAGTGACTTAAAGCCATCATTTTGTCTTAACTCAATGCAATACCGCAGGGAATTGTAACGTAGTTAAATTTGTCGTTTTGTGGAGAATTCATTGGCAATTCTGGAAGCGGTGTTGCACTATGTGATAAAGATAGACTTAATTAATGCATTCAATTATTTAGAACATGTCGGCAGGCTCAATCGGGAGTGCAAGTACTTCGTGCAAGGTGCGTCAAAGGTGTGTTAGCGATTACACTGCAGTCTCAGAGTAGCATTTTTTAGACGTAAGGATAGACTGCATGAGGATGTACGTCATGATAACATGTGATCTCACGTGAACGTGATGATAACAATCTGCTAAATTTGTCATGAACACTGATAGATATTATCTAGCAAGAAAATTGATGACAAATTGTATCCGATGCTTCTGAAAATGTTAAAGACATGTAGTTAAAAATAATGTTAAAGTTTACAGTTGGAGGTTTAAATCAAAAATATTTGGATGATGATATATTCTGCATGAAAGAGATGTTAGACTCACATTCTGTAAGCCAGACAGTCAATTAATAAATCTGAAGGTTTAGAATATTTAGCTGAAGATTTAACAAAACAGATGTCATTAGATTTAGTTTTGTATGGAGATATATAAGTCTTGCCCATGGATTTCAGTTCGAAGCAGTTGCAAATCTAATCATCCTTTCATTTTAATATCAGCTCCCTTCATCTTGATGACTTAGATTAACATTTAACCGAAGTTAGGGTGCGAAGCACTCTGTTTTTTGAATGTTTAATTCGAAACGTCTGACCTACTGTTTTAGTGTTTAATTATGCGGTATTGTAAAATTCCACTGGACACCTACATGCACACTTCCCTGCCATAAGAAATATTGAGGCTGACAAACATGAGCATATAATAGAGTCATAATCAAGGCTGCAATTAACAGATTACAAAGCACTGCATCAAGCAAAAGCAAACGTCTTTTAAGAAATCAATTCAGTTATCATATCACAACAACTGTCGTTATTGTTCATGTATTTTCTACTTTTTTATTTGCAAAAAAATATTATGTGAATGTGTAAAAGTGCCGGGCTTGTAAGATTTTTGGGTACTTATGGGTTATCTCCCCCCAGGTTTTCAAATTTGTCTAAATCTGAAAAAATGAATTAATCGACACCAAACTTCGTATACACGTACTTAAGCATATTTTCTACCCACATACAAAATTTTATGCAGATCAGACAAGTACTTCTTGCATTAAAGACGATAACGTGAAGTGTAGCGATGTCAACAGCTTGATCTGACTTCGTCTGTTCGACGCATCATTGCTACTCGTGTGTGCATTGTTCTCTCTCCCTCTTCGTCCCATCCACTGCCATTTGAAATCTTCCCACGACCACTTTTTTGCCACACCTTTTTAAGAAGCATGTTAATGTGAGGGATGTGGCCTGGTCATCATCGCTTCACGAGTTGTCAAGAAATGATTTTGTTGACCTCAAGTGCTTTCTGCTTCGACGGTGAGGTCGCTGACACGTCGGATCAAGCTGCCGGCATCGCCTAGAGAATACTGTCACTTACGTGTGTTTAAAGTTTTGTGAGTATTGATTCATTTCTACGGCTTTTAGACATTTGAAAACGTGGGGGGTTTGGGGAGATAACCCATAAGTACCGATTTTTGTGTCATTCAATAAGCACCTACTTCCTCATTGTTATCAATTACTTGGAACATGTATCACGCCAGCGGTTTCGTGATTTAGTCAATATTGATTAGAATCTTAAATTTGATGAATTTGACAATTTCAACAATTCCCATGCATGTGCTGTGTAATGCAGTAAGCTAAGTTTGATTTACAGCTTTCTGTGATCGAAGTACTCATATGATGATGACAGTTGATTTATAGTTGTTGATCGATATCTGTCTTTCAATCACTTTGTCGTTTACGCGTGAGCAAGTATGTAGTTGGCATTTTTGAAAGATAACTTCAGCATTTTCCCATTAACACGATGAACGATGACATTTTCGTCAACATTGATGTTACTATGATGATTGTGAGCAATGGCTTGGATTAGAGTGCTCACCGATTTTGATATGATAAAGAAGAAAGAGAAGCCAAATTGAGTTAAGTTGATTGACAGCATGTTTCAGGTGAATCAAGTCATGCTGTGCGGAAACTGAGAATTAGAAAATTCAGATACTATCTAAATCACCCTGCATCAGACAAGTGCCCAGAGGGTCATGTTTTACGGGCTGAGACCTGGGCCATTAAGATGTCAGGAGAATAGCTACCGGCGAGATGAGGATGCTGAGAATATTACACTAGTGACGCCTGAAGATGTACAGAGCAACGGAGAAATACAAGAAATACAGGATTTGATGAAAATGCGACGGATTGAGGTGGTCTCCAAAGCACATCGATATTTTGGTCTAGAGGTAGAAACCCGAAAGTGCCATTGGAAGTCGTCAGGATGGGCATCCGGACTAAAAGATCACAACGCTCCAGGTTGAAGTCTGACTGTTTCATCACCGCCCAAGCCCCCAGTAAGAGGAGTAGTGACGTCAAACCATCATAAGGAGGCTTTGGATTAAGGTGGAACGGCCAGGGGTTGATCATTTGACTATCGACCGTAAGAAGGCGCTGGACGCCGAAAGTCCATCACACTGTACGAGGTTTAACTTCAAATTTTTCAGGGATGTTATCTTTCCTGATTTATCATGAAATATAAAGAGGCAGTTAGTTTTGAACACTGCTCTGTTCTCATGAAAATTGTGGCAAACTTCAGAAATGCACATGATGCGACGAATGTCATTAATGAATAACACGATGAATGTCATTTGAATAACGACGAATTCATACCATGAGAGGGTTAAGGAGAAAGTCAGTTGAGGAACAAACTAGAAATTGAACTGGAGAGCATCGCAGATTCCATCCAAAGACAGAAGTTGCATTGACTTGGCCACGCGTGAAGGAAGAGTGAGGTAGTGTGGGTGCAGAAAGTCAAGAACATCGAAGTTTGTGGCAAGCGTGGTGCGAGACGTTATGTGATATTGGTGAAATGTGATAGACAAAGACATGAGAATTGTTGATGCCCGGAAAACTGATGCACGCGATGCCAATACCATTAAGCGGAAACTATTCAATCCAGTATCAATAGAACAATAGGGATATTGCTACAGGGCTAGATATAGCAAGGACGATGATAGCGCCTTTGTCGCTCAATCTTGAACCTTGTAGCCTCTGCACATGAATCACCTACACGTATGACATCAGCTAGCCGGTCAACCGATTATCTACTATAATTTCCTCTGATAGAATTTTTATCTTCATTGATTTTTCAGAATGACTTCTTAAATTTGCATAATCTTATTGAAGAAAGGTAGAATCGAAATTTTGTAAGTATTTCATTCCTACAGTTCATACAACTCCTTTCTTTATCCATTATTCACATTTTATCTTCGTTTTTATTTCACGTGGCTCAGCGCGGTAATTCTCGCATAGTCTCACGATCTATAATTTCCTGAACTTTGAGTGTCTCGTAGACAGATTGTAAGTTGTCTCTTGTTCGCCTCATGATGGATTAATTCTTTCGCAGATGCGAATCTTGTGAGATCACTTCCCATTCTATTCATCTGTCACATCAGCGGAACACTGAAAAGAATGCAATTTACGGTCATTTCAATGGCCAAGTAAAAACAATGCCGGTTTGGAATTTTAGAATACGTCGATATTCTGTTATTCTTTTCATTCAATGCATTCACTCCTTCCCTTCATTTTGTATTTCTTGACTACATTTGATGGCAAGACATGCGAAACCAAGCGCTTTATATATCGCACGCCAACTTCTTGTCCTTGTCTTTCATTTGAAATTCAAATATGTATTGTGAAGTCAGTTGGAAAAGGTGGACATAATCTGTCAGTGGCAGTGGTTATCATGATGTCACGGAAGCTCAACACATAGAGTAGGTATATTAGGCAGCAGCTCAGTATTAATTAAATCCCCAATGTGTGCACTGCAAACTGCAAACCGTAAATATCCGTTAAAATTAACAGCTAAAATTAGTTTCACGGTTTGTTGTAGTCTGAACTGCAAATATCCGTAAAAACAGATGTTTGTTTATCTGATATGATCGGATTTTAACTGATACTTCATCACCCATTAAGTTGTGACGTCATCATTTTAACAGATGTTTACGGATATTTTAGTTTTTTTGTTAAGTTTATCGGTTATTCTAGCTGTTTTTAACGGTGTACAGTCTACAGTGTATGCAGCTTCGGTTATATTATATGAACTCGAGTTGAGACCCGGTACCAAATATGAAATAAGCAAATTTTTGCAGTTTGAAGAAATTACCACGGAATTGACTGATCATGATATCAATACAGAAGGAATAATAGTGTTTTGCAAATCCTCCGTGTCATGTCAACCTTGGAGAGGGAATATTTGTTAAATTAGCAATTCGATGGATTACTATTGCTTTGATGTTCAGCCTTATTAATGAGAACATTTTCTTAAACGTGATCATATCACAAACTGCCTGCCACTGAAAGAGCTAAATAAGAAAATCAAAGACAATGATCATAATTATCTTTAAAATATGGGAATGGGTCCACATAACTATTCAGATTCAAGCAATGAGACATAAATTAAGTGAATCATAAAATCTTGCCGATGAAATTATGAATAAAAAACTTGAAATCGAAGCAATAAGATCTCAGCTTTTCCATGAAGACTTTTATTATAATACGGTTCATGAAGTTTCCTTGATAATCAGCTTATTTTCCGCTTAATTAAGATACCTGTCATCAAATGTTCACCCTTTTTGATATCGAACAAATTTCATACTACTTTTATGATGGTTTCACGTCGCTAGTATACAAACACAGGAATAATTTGCAAAAAATTATCTTCTTGAGAAGTGATCAAATATTTGTTAGACCGCAGAAGCGTAATCTCCGCAAAACTGAATCTTTTGATCTTAAAATTTTCATTGTAAGCTGGCATTTTTTTTAATCGACACTCTACTTTATCGACACTTTATGATTGTAAATGATTCGATTTATTTTTGCGAATAATTTTAAACGCTGAATCACATTTGTCGTTCCATCAAATGTTAGAAACAATATTCCTCAGTGTTTTTCCAGTTGGCATAGAGCGGAAAATTCCATCCTATTAGTAATCCTGATGGTACCAGATAACCAGCATGAAATGTCTTGTTGAAGTGTCATCATATAGGTTGACCCTATCCATACCGGGGGATCCCCTGTCGCATTGTTGCTGTGATCCTCTTTGAACTCGGCCGCCCAACGTGCGCTTTTGTGACTTAGCTGTGTGTTTAAACTTTTTACCAAAAATCGTTGGATTTTTCCCTCTGTAAAGTCAAAATTATGGGTTTTTTAAGAAAGTGATTGAAGGTCTGAACTTTGCCACTTTGCATGATCATTTTCAAATAAGCTCATCGATTTTCAATGTGAGTGCATTTTTTATAAGCACGAGTCTATAAATGCTGATCTGTTATACCATAGGCATCAAATAGAATATCGGAAGCTCAAATGTCCTAAAAACACAACTCATAAAAATGGTTTTGTAATGGCATATTCAAGACAGTCATTTTGTGTCTTTCCTGACCATTTCAGTTCCTTCAGCATCCGCAAGTCGTCCTTCTTCTTTACAATCAAATTTGAAGTCAATTAGATTTGTAGAACATTTACGGAAATCCTCCACATTTCACATATGTATATTTGAGTTGTATTCCCTTTAAAAATTAATCTCATCAATAAGAATACTACCATTAGATGACTCACACACTTAATAAGTTGTACCGTGAAGTTCATGTGATTCGAAGTAGTGTTGGGGGAGGGCTGGATTGCCCCCTCCTCCACTAGGTCCGCGCTTCAGAGTCAGTATAGACAAGATTAATGTAGAAAATCAAATATGGCATCAGAGGAAAGAAAAATGTTGGGTTGTTTTTAGAATGTGTATTACTTTTCCAAGTAATTTTCATAGACAGTAAATTTTCTTTACAGTAGACAGAGACATAATTCAGAGAATTGTCTGTGGACGTGCTCTTATCTCTATAACATAGACGACAGGTATTTACCATTCCTGTGTCCGTCTCCGTTACCCCTATTCCTGACTTGATCAGATGAAAATGCGAAAAGTGTCACCATGCACTGATGTTCTTGTCAGTCTTCACTGATTATCAAAATGAATTGATCCTCTATCAATTACTATCAATTGTCAAAATAGAGCCGTCTAGTATTCCGATGTCAATTAATTAATTACCAATGAGATTTTTTGTTGTCTCAATCAAATGTTCGTTTTCATAATATCATAAGTCTGAACAGTACGACTTTTTTGTCAAGGCAAATATATTGGATCATAAATGTCAGTCAACTTTAACTGTTAACAGCAGATTACAGAACTTCTCGAGAAGCCTGGTCTTCTTGCCTGTGTATTGATAATTCATATTCTTTATTCGGTTATGCAGTTTTTCTGTTGACTGAGAATGGAGGGTTGATGTTGTACTGAAGTAGCATCCCATGGTGCTGTTCACATCGGCATGTCATTCGACTATCGTCACCGTGTAGATTGACAACTGTCGTAGTATATTAATTTGATAACAGGACATTAATATAATAGTAATATGCTGTCTCGCTACAACATGAATGGTAGTAGGTAGCATTCTGTCAATAATAATAGGACAATAAGCTGTCGATATCACTTGGAGATGACAAGTGCCTTCACTCGCATTCCTTTTGAAACGGCAGCATGGCCTAGGAAAGAAGGTGCGAGCTCGTCTCCACCGCGGACTTCGGTTCGATTCTTCGGTCGGGTGAGTGCGGTCGGGGAATCAAGGGTGTTGGTGTCGTGTATTGACTTAATCGTTGTCATGGTCGTTGTTGCGGCAATATCGCATATGTGCATTTTTTAGCAATTTTCGTTTTCTTCGGTAAAAGTTATATTAATGCTTATCCGGATCCTGTGTCAAAATTTCAGCGATTAATACAACCTAAATCTTAAGGAGAAGTCACTTAAAAGTTTGGCCGTGGAATGTTGGCAAGTAATATCGCACATGTGCATTCATAAAATGATTTACAACCAATTGCAGCCCCTTCTTGGAATTTGTATTTGAAAATATCTTGTCGATAGTAGAAGAATGTTAAAAACTATCAAGATGGTTTCCATTTTCAATAAGAATTCCAATCTACAGACATTTTTTGTTTCTCCAGAAAAGTTTGTAATTTGACACATAGTAGATATTAACCAATGACCTTGAAATCACATACTTTAAAGTATGAGATATTGTCGCGACAACGACGTCGTTTTCTTTAGATATTCATATACCGCTTTTGTTCTATAACCCTACATATCATTGAAACCCGGCCTGAATTCAAGCCGATTTGAAATCTGGTACGTTTCTAGATTGGACTAGCTCTCCTAGTCCTCATACTGATAAGCAATCTAATGAAGAAACGTCAAATTTATCCGTCTGCTCACCTACATTCTCTAATCTATCCGTTATTACCTCTCTCACTCATTCCATTCCGCTATTTCTCATTAATTCTCAATGGTTCAAAATCACAGATCTCGATAAGATTTCATCCTTTCATTTCTATCAGCAAACCTAAACTAAAGACGAAATTATCGATTCCGGTAGCAGTTTTCTACCAAATCCAATGTTCTTCAACTCAAGAATTACATTCCATGCGATTAATTGTTGATTTCAAACACGTCAACTTCAAGGAATATAGGAGATAATCTCTTGTTATATGCAGTATGTACTGACTGTGTGTGTCTGTAATAGTTTGAGGTTGACACAGATGGACTTCCGCGTGCGTATTCTTGCTGAATATGCTAAGCAGTTGATTAGAAAAGCAAACGATTGGTAACATTTATTTTGGCATTTATTCCTTCATGATATTCTGCAATGACTAGCGAGATGAAAAATTATCCTAATTTAGGTGTTCAGATCTATGAGTCAGTTGTCCTGCCAAATTCCACGTCGCCAATTGTACGTAAATTCTGCAAATTGTTCAAAAAACTTCACTTGGGATCGCAATTCGTTCAAACTGCATTTTAGAACGAGCAGAGTTGGGACATAGGAGTTTTTTAATTCCATTGAAGTAAGGATTTCCCAAATGCCTCTTGAAATTTTACTTTTGCTTTTTGGACACATCAAAGATAGAGGAAATCAAATGAATTTCAACTTTTCAAACCAGAGTACATGTGGCTTTAGATGTTCGCCATAATTTGATCAATGAATTAACTTATATAGAGAATGGTTGCTTGCAGCGATGGAAACAAGTCACTGGGTCAAGGGTGACACGTTTATTTCGCTTTTGGGTTTTGCTACAGTTTCCAGCTATAGAATAAACGTGTCGCTAAATTTCGAAGCCAGAGTGAATTATCGGTTACATAGAGTTGGTAATAAAAAACGGACCACCTAAATTTCGATGAAATTCAATCGATTCTCATGCCCTCCAATCTCATCGCACAACAACGTACCATACATCATTCGAGAGCTTGTATTCTCAGCTTTAAAATGAGTTATGATAACCTTATATCCGTTATTATATCTGCTGAGCTGCTCAAATTATGGAAATTGCTCAATTTACAAATTGCAATTTTTTAAAAAGAATACATGTGAGTATGATGATTATTCATGTACGGGGAGAACGAGTATTTTCTGAACCAGTATCTCTTTTGATATACTGGTCATCAAAATCGATAAACTAATAAAAATTAGTGACATCGTGAAGTTATCACAAAATCATGACTCTTTTGACTGAAAATGCCATGTTCTTACTTTTTAATCAAAGACATTCATGTTTGGTATCCTCAGAATTATTGCGATGCAATGAGTGCTAATTTGCAAGTTTTATTGAAATATGTTCAATAGTTTCAATATAGTTCAATAGTTCTTTTTCAAACTTCGTCAATATTTTTTCTCATTTCCGCTTAAGTAAACAAACAATGAATGTAAACAATCGGCGGCCGCTATGAGAAAACAAATGCACGTCTTCGCTAATTGTCTTGCTTTGAACCTTCGTATGGTGTTTGTGTACTTTTGCGGAAATGAGAGAAAATATTGAAGAAGTTTGAGAGAGAACTATTGCACTTATCTTATCTGAATGTTACTTGCATATTCGTATTCCTCACGTCGCAATAATTCAGAGGATTCCAAACATGAATGTCTTTGATTAAAAAGTAAGAACATGGCATTTTCAGTCAAAAGAGTCATGATTTTGTGATAACTTCACGATGTCACTAATTTTTATTAGTTTATCGATTTTGATGACCAGTATATCAAAAGAGATACTGGTTCAGAAAATACTCGTTCTCCCCGTACATGAATAATCATCATACTCACATGTATTCTTTTTAAAAAATTGCAATTTGTAAATTGAGCAATTTCCATAATTTGAGCACTGCTCAGCAGATATAATAACGGATATAAGGTTATCATAACTCATTTTAAAGCTGAGAATACAAGCTCTCGAATGATGTATGGTACGTTGTTGTGCGATGAGATTGGAGGGCATGAGAATCGATTGAATACTGTATAAGTTCCCGTTAAATGAAAGATCATTGCACTGAATCCTACAGACCAATGTGTTGAGAATTGGAAAATCTTAAAAATTTCTGAAACAGCTATTTCTTATGAAGACTACTTATCACTTGATTGATACCATTGTAATATAAGTTTGTGGTCATGGTCAACCATTCAGTGAATATGCAATTAATCAAATTGACTACTCAAATAAAGGAAAATGAAGATTTCATGTCACCGAGTCACGGATGCCTAACCCGCTTATGGAAGAGATTATCAGGTGGGATATCGGTTCATCAAGCTTCATTAAAAAATGATAGTTTAACGTCACTGCTCTTTACTAGAGGCTTGGACTGTGCTGACGCAGGCAGACTTTAATCTTAAGCGTTGTGATCTGTCAGTCCGGATGCCCTTCCAATGACACTTTCGGGGCTCGACCTCAGGACAGAAAGATCGCTAGGTCAAACACTTAACCACTGTGCCACGGAGACCGCTCCAAACGATTTTTCAAAAGGATGCGCTATGTTGAAGAGAATGTGTCATCTAAGATATGAATAGAATTGGTAATTAGATATTGATTGAATAATGAATGGATGATTGATACACATGTAATGCCGATCGAATAGAATTAGTGAAGCTCGTGCATGAGCAACGACAATGTTATTAAATTCACTCTTCAGCTGATTATTCGATCATTCTCAGACAAAGCGCGGAAACTATTTCGATGACAGGACTGCCTGGCTATTTATCAGTTGTACAGCATCGAATGTTTGCTTAAGTGCAAGTCTTACAATGTTCTTAACAAACTCATTAGAAAGAGAGCCAACATAAAAATTGCAAGAAAGAGAGCACTAAAAAATGAAGCTTGACATTTTTAGCGATTTTCTAGACAGAACTCTTTAAGAGTGTGAATATCAAAGACTTCACAAGTATTACCGAGGAATTTTTCATGTCTTTCCCTATCCTAACATTTTTTGTCTTATTCAGAGAAGGGTGGTCAAGGTCAGCGACTTGTTTGACTACGTGAGTGTTTACTTAGGTCAACCGAATGTTATGGCGGTTAGTTCCATCGAGACTCCTCTTCAAAATTTCCCTGTTTAAACGAAAAATATTGATGGAAAATGAACAGATAGACAAATCTTCAGCAGTTTTTGTTTTCCATGCTTCCAATGAGATTTTCAAGATCGATTTTGATGATTTTACGCTTAATTCTTCCGAAGTCTATTTTATTTTGAATTTATTGAACTTTCTGTTTTCTATGTAAAAGATCACAGACTTCTACGAGGTTTTCATCGAATTTGCGATATTTTTCATCAACATAGAAGCCTAGGGTTCTTATTTGGCACTTTTCAATTTCAATTACCATCGCGTCTGAAATCAATTTTAGTCACCAATATTACCAATTTTAGATTCAAATAGGCATATCCTTAAATATCCTTTTTTTTTACATTTTATCCGGCTATGTCACTGCTGACGCTTCGTCGCCGCAGCAGCACCATTCACGCGCTCCCTCCATCCCTCTCGGTCTCTCGTCGTATGTACGTTGTTCGCCAACGTCTTACCGGTCCTTGTGATGTCACTGTACTGCCTCTTCCTCCCCTTCCAGGCATTGTTCCGATGATACACTTCCGCACCAGCTGACATCCGTGGTCTCTCATGGAATAGCCGAAGAACTTAAGCTTTCTTTTGAGGACTTGGGATCTTAGTTCTCAAGTGATATTTAGTTCCTCGGCTAGGATGCTCTCGTTTGTTCTCCTGTCCCTCCAGTTAATGCGAAGCATTCGGCGGTAGAACCACACAAATATCCTACCATGGCTAAATTCTTATCAGAACGAAATCCTTCAACCAATCAATGCATTGTTGAGAATATAGTGTCATCAATAGAAATTGCAATTTTTGATCTAACCAGCATCTGTGCGCTCACTTTCACAGCTTTTGTGTGACATCGAAAGTTGGTTACTTAGTGATCGAAAAATTGCTCATGTCAATTACTATGTGCATTTTCAGCTTCAACTCATTTTCCACTCATCCCTGTCCTACCCTAGGCACAGAGCCATATTATCAAGTTGGGGGTTCGGGCAGCCTTCACACACTCGCAACTCTCCCAGGCTACGGTTAGTAACCTCTAGTGAGAGCGATGGTACTTCTCGATGCAGACAGACTCGAACCTTGGACCTTCAGCACTTCCGCACTGAAGCGCGGCCCTTAACCAACTGAGCTATCCTAACACCTGAACTAATAACTTGACTCATGAACGAGATGTCTTATTGATCTGATACCTGAGATGTTGAATGTTTTGGATATGATGATCACTTATTATATTGATTTAAACTATCTAATCTCACAGGTAGTGGAAATTGGTATGCGTGATGAAAGAGAACCCTCTAAATCAGGAAAAATTCTATAAAGACGTGAACCATCAGAAATTGCTTCAAAAATTACTGCATTTGTTTTACTTGCTCCGGATAATTTTGTTGCCAAATGTAGGCGCACCTGCCAAATGGTGGCCCATGGTCTTTTAGAATTATGGAAAACAATGCGTTAATTAATCATTGTATTAAAAGTATTCATAAATGCACATTTGATCCGATAGACACACATTCATTCGCGATGTCCACAGGTTGCAAGCATTAAAAGTAGCAACAATGCCGCAGATTATTAAACAGCAGAAAGTTTGATAAATTGTGTGCTGATTAAAGTCGGAAAATTAAATTTATTGGTACTAACCATTTCTTTCCAAAAGTAATTTTCACTTTTTACAGTAGATATTAAAGTTGTCAAACACGAACTCAAGGCATTCTAAATAATGTGTGAGGTTGCAATTACCATTATTAGAAAGTCATCGATTTTCTCTTAACCCAGATGCATAGAAATCAACAACAACAAAACCTCTAGAACGGAGGTTAAGCTTCATGCAATACACAATAGTGGCACATAAATCGCACGCATTTTCACTTAGATACACTTGTCAACAGCTGTATTATTGGGTCAGAATCAGTCACATGTGTAAATCAAAACTTTCCATTGGTCATTCATGCCCCAACTTAGTTCCCCCGGCGGTGCCGTGACCTTGAGTCAATTTCCATTCTAGTCAACTTCAATTAAACAATCTATTTCTATGCCCAGATGCATTTTTTCGTTCGAATGTGTCATATTTCATGCGCTGGGCAGAAATGGGTTAGCACTGACTATTTGTCTTCTGTTCTGTGCGAGTATTGCAGTTAGCTGAACATAAGTGGTGAAAATATCAATCATTCATAAAAGTCACTTGTTGTTGCAGCCAACAACCACATTTTTAGATAAAAATTAAATGAACCTTGCAGATCCTGGGAAGCACATTAGGCACGGAGCCTTTCTTCCATTTGACCGAGTTGTCATTTATCCCAATCTCATTCCTTTTGTGTTGAGTGTGTAGCGAGAATGCAGAGTGTACATATTTTAAAAGTTTCATATTTTAAACCGCGACCAAGGTTAAAACCAAAGTCTGTAAGGTATACCAGGGGCGGCGGAACCGGGGGGGGGCACCGGGGGCACGTGCCCCCCAGATTTTGGGAGGGCAAAAAATTTAAACGATAATTTTAAGCTTTTCATTCAAATTGTTACAACAATTGTTATCATAAAAGACAAGCAATACTTGTTTTACATGTATTCATGCAAATACATGTGTAATTTTTGGATTGGGATTTAATCATATTACATTTATTGTTTAAACCGTTCTACACATTTATTAAATATGTAGAACGACTCGTCATCTTGTGATTGCAATAACCCCTCAAACAGGCATACATGTGCAACAGTCAGAATTCCCAAATATGACAAAAAACGTTTTTGCAAGCAACAATTACTTCGATGTAAAGGAAGTTAGAAAAAATTAAGTTGCAACTAGAAATACACACTCAAATTAGTGAATGAAAGACTTGCAACTACCTAATACTGAAGTATGTTTGAATCTATATTAAACCACCGGCCTTCATCACAATTTGTTTAATCTTAATTAAGTAAAATTTCTATCAAAAGTCTAGGACTGATAATTTCTTCGAGTGGACCAACATTATACTATAGTTTGCGGTAGCCTTTTATTCAATTTAAATGTCAACTGATAGGCCCACGCCACGGCTTTTATCAACATTCCGTTGGGTTGGTATCGAACTGTTATCAGATCAGCGCCCCCCACATCTAATATCGCTCCACCGCCTCTGAGGTATACCAACAGGTATATGTAAACCAAGGTATATGCATCTTGATATAGTGAAAATTTTTATATGGAAAGATTCGGTTTTTTTGCGGAGATTACGTTCCTGTTGTTCAAAAAATTATTTGAGCAGTTTCTAGAAAGCTATTTTTTGCAAATAATGTGTGCTATTAGGCAGTGAGAGATGTTTTTGGTATTCTCTATGGTTGAGTAGATTTAGAAGAGTAATCAATCAATAGAGGTGGCAATCATTCACTTTTAATTGGCATCGTGCTTAGCATTTGCCATATCATTGTCAAGGATTGAAACTTAATGGACATTCTAAGGAAATCAAGCAAGTTACATTTACTCAACAATTTGTGAGGTTTATAAACATGCCTGGATGTCATTTCGATATCAAAAACCGCAATTCGTCTGCGGACCATGTGACGCAAGGCGGTAGACATAAAAGAGAGTCGGTAGCCCACCGACCGTGGTGGGCTGGAACTGAAAACGTTGAAACCATAAATCATGGTTTGAATATAATGTGAGATATACATGTACGTACACTTGTCCAAGTTGGGTTCTGTAGGAATTAATGCAAAAGTAGCCTTAATTTCTGAATTCGTCGCATCCGGAAACACCACATCCGAATCTGTCGCATCCTAAGTGGTCACGTTTCCATTTTCGTCGCAATTGGATTCCGATTTGGTCGTAGTTTGATTGATCAATATAACATCAACATGGATTTTTGAGGGCAACAATATAGGACATTTGACGCTGAAAATGTCATACAATGTTGCCCGAAAATATCTATGTTAATAATATTGCGCGTAATTGAAATGGACTAGGCAGCAATGCTATGAATACACATGCAGATGTACGCCACCTGAGATATCTAAAATGTCTTTCACATGCATAGACAAAGATATCATCATTACGAGATGCATTGCTGCCTTATTTTTTTCCACATTATACTATAGCTAAATTACGCACAATATATTTTTGTGCATTCATTCATTTGGATGAGCAGTAACTGCATTTTCTCTGCTCAATATATACCTGAGATAGTAGCAGATGATATTTGATTTACATGTGTTTTGAAAAATCTCTATTCAACTTGCAGTCAGTGCAGATTAACTGTCCCAACGAAATCACATATTCTCCTAACATTTTCTTTAGAAGTTTTCATGCGATGATCAAAGCGCATCGTTCATCAAAGTCATCTGCTATTAATTTCCGACAGATTCCAAAAATATCGGTTTTTCGAAGAAAAGCAGGAATTCAAATTTTGGTTGCTTTTTATAGTAACAAAATGTTACTGAACCGATTTGGTAAAAACTGTTGCCACCATTGTAACGAACATGCGCCGGTTGTGTGGTGTGGTAATTTTGGGAACGATTGAATAATAGAGAGGGGCTCCAGCAGCGGTTATTCATATCTCAAATTCGCCCGGGTGAAATAGGGTTAATAAGGAAATAATGCCAATTAATGATTTCGTCTCATTTGGTACCCAAGAATTTCAACGGAAAATCTAGTTGGACGCAAAGTTACTGGACAAGCCGATAATTACATATCGCTCTCTACATGTCATTTTCTTATCACCTTTCTAATGAGGTTATTAAACCATTTGCTGTGCTTCGCCAAGAGGGCGCAAATTCAAAGTTTTTTAATCGACACTTTATAATGTCAACAAACTTTTTATAAGACCAATATCAATACCTGGTGAGGGAAAGGAAATAATTGAGATGAAAAGATGACAGAGGACGAACTGCAAAAGTGGAAGAAGACTGAAATTTGATAAATGTCCAGAAAGTTTCAAGGACGGTCATTCCAATTGTCAAATATCTCCCAACTGTGCACCTGCACAGACCAGTTCATTACCAACCCACCTTCGCACATCGTCAGCAGCGAACTTTATTACCAAGAATGGTCGTTGTGCTGTAAAAGGAAGACAACTTCATCCTGATCGAACTTGACTTGGTAATTACGCCGGCATTCACCGGACCTGCGGTTTCTTGCGACAGGTAGTTTGCTTTCAAATATCTCCGTGGTTGGTCCATTTGAGGGGCAATACTTCCACCGGTGACCTGACCTTTCTCTGCCACACAACTGGCCGCTAATTCGAAGCTCGGTTTACTAATCTGCACCTTAGTTCATGCCGACAGCAAGTTACAGCTTGGTTAATCAAGACGACGCCTTCGATGATGTAGGAGCTATTGCAAAATGAGACGTAGTGGAAGAAAGGTGCCTGTTGCAGTAGAATGGGATGCTGAAAGCACATTTGTCGAAGTTCTGCATCACTTTTCATTTAAGCGCAATTATCAGAAGTTTCGAATAGTGAGATAATATTATACTGTATGATATAATTATATTTAACTCAGTATTTAATTATTCTACTTACATTTATGTAACACAATTTCATGATACAAATACACTATAGATAATGTTGATCATATCATGATAAAAATATGATGAGGTAATGTCTGATATTAAGTTGTACAATAAAATATCATTCTACGCTTTACTTTAGTGTTTGCAGGATTCATGAATCTTCTTTGATCTGTGTGTAAGATGTAGGTTACAGCTATAAAAAATCCTGCAGCAGTTTTAGAAATGCACAGACTTAAAAGAAGAGCTCAATGAATAAAAAATGAAGCCCAATATTTGACGCAAGGAAAGAAAATTGAGTTAAACAAAAGTGTATTTATAGACTTCAGTTTCGCTACCAAAGTGATAGATGAGTGGTTGTTAAATGTTACTTTAAGAACAAAGTTGGAAAAGTGCCAGGTTGGAGCGGATTCTGTTTACTGACCGCGCTGATTGAATATTTCTTCAGAAAACATTCCGAGCGCTTTCGCTGTTTGATGTTTTTATCGCCTAAGTGATAAAGACATTGGATTTTTCTACAAAACTCTTTCACAAAGACTTTTAATGAAATAAAACTATAAAATATCAATCTGTTGCCTTATTTCTGTGACTAAAAGTTTATTTCATTGTGTCTCACTTATCTTCTATACCATGACTGCGTCGCTATTGAGCAATAAATTGATTATCTTAAGCTATTGTGACCATTGTTAAAAATATTGTTTGTAAATTAATGGCAGTTGTATTAAACAAATTTATCAACCGGTAATAATTTTTCAATGAAAAATAGTTTTTCTTAGGTTTGTCTCATGTTTACATCATCTTGTTATGATGATAACACAGTGCTTAGTGACAGTCAGAGAATATACAAGGTGTCCCACAAGTCTGGACACATAGGAAATTATGAGTTTCTATGTGTGCAATGCATTTGTACGTAAATCCTTCTGATTAACATCTTTAACTTCAATGTCATCAGCGACAAATAGCTGTGCAAATGAACTATCTATCATTGTGTTCAGAACATGTGACTAGTACTCGGTATTGTCATATAGAGGTTGGCTAGTCAATCGCATTTCCATTTCACGTCTTATCAGCGAGCATGCCATTGACAATTGAAGAGCGCATTGAAGTAATTTTGTTGGTTGGGAATCGTAGCACGAGAGACGCAGCGGATTTGTTCAATCAGAACCATCCTGAACGCGAGCCCATCAGCTTCAGTTGTGTCGCAAAACTTTTCAGAAAATTCAAGGAGACTGGCAGTGTGCATGACAAACCCCGGTGTGGCCCTCCCCGACGAGTCAATGATGAAGATACCGGTACAGCAGTCTTGGGTGCATTTAGCAGAAGTCCGAAAAGATCCATCCGCCGTATGTCCGCTGAAATCAACATTTCAAAGTCAAGCATCCATCGCATTCTGAAACTCCATAGCTGGCATCCATACAAATTGCATTTGATGCAAAAATTATCGGAAGACGATCCAGACAGAAGAACTGAATTTTGTTCCTGGGCGATGAACATGTGTGAACTTCCCATATGAAATTTTATTCACTGAAGAAGCCAACTTTTGCGTTTCTGGAGAGGTTAACAGACAGAACACACGCTACTGGTCATCAAGCAATCCTCACTGGTTTGATGGATCCAAAGATCAAGGAACCAGGCGTCTTATGGTGTGGTGTGGTATCTGGAAAGATCAGGTTGTTGGTCCATTCTTTTTTGAGGACACAGTACGGAGAGAAAATTATTTGTCTGCTGCGCAACGAAGCACTACCAAGTCTACCAGACGACGGTCCTCCTTGGTTTCAACACGATGGTGCCCCGGCCCATTCTCGGTCATTGTTCTTGAATTTTTGAATGAACAATTTCCTGGGCATTTGGATTGGTCGAAGAGGAACGGTTGAATGGCCGCCAAGAAGTCCAGACCTTTCTCCGCTTGACTTCTACCTTTGGGGACACTTGAAAGCTATGGTGTATTACGAAAAGATTCAAGACCTTCATCATTTGCGGGTGGCGCATACAGGAAGCCTGTCAGCAGATTACCCCAGAAATCATTCAGCGAGTCTTGATGGAGTGGAGATATCGACTGGAATTGTGTGCTGTGAACGGTGGTGGACATTTTGAACACATCCTTTGACTTTCATGCATTTTGTCCACTAGTATTTTAACATTGA
The DNA here is from genome assembly GCA_907163375.1 of Prostheceraeus crozeri. Classification (NCBI taxonomy): domain Eukaryota; kingdom Metazoa; phylum Platyhelminthes; order Polycladida; family Euryleptidae; genus Prostheceraeus; species Prostheceraeus crozeri. Next base: position 119,143 of record CAJQUW010004647.1, on the reverse strand, counting down.
ATAAATGATTAATATGAATGGAATATGCGATTTTCTCCTATGTGTCCAGACTTATGGGACACCCTGTATAATTACATGCTGACCAAAAAGTGCTGCGGTTATAATTATAGAAGCAAAAATAAATGAAATAGTTTTGGACACTATTTGAGACCCATACGCTGATGAGTGCAATACGAAAGAAAAACACCAAAGTAGTAGGACGGAAGACCGGTTTCGCTTTTATTGCGTTATCAATTCCGTACGCGATAGAAGCAAGTTAGAAAGGAAAGTTACAGACATGAAAATGACAAACACATCAGTGATCTTTTCTCACGATCGATCGAATGTTTCAATGCATTTTGTACGAGGCAGTGATTGCTACGTCAGAAATCATTGATTGACACAACCTATGAACTCGTTGGCTGTAGTTCCCATGCGGCAACGCAAGATGAAGCCTATTGTGCTTGTTGAGCTTTATGTTCATTCCTTGCGGATGTAATGTGTTGAGCTTCTTTATCCATGAATTTTCTTTTTGAAGCCGCCTTTGAAGGTTGTTACAACGCTCCAATTAGCGACAGCTTAGTGACAGCCAGAGAATATATAATTACATACTGACCAAAAAGTGCTGTGGTTATAATTAAAGAAGGAATTTATGAATACAGAAAATATGAAAATAAAAGGAAAGTGCATCTCTGCTCAGACAGCAAATTCTATAACAAGCTTTAGAAATAATTCTCGGCTTAATCTTATTCTCACATTCAAAACTTCGAGGAAAAGGCATTTGATTGCAAAAGTGATCGCTGATTTGTTGACTATTCTGTTTTGAAATATGAATTGATACATTTATTGCCACCCATGTATCGAAAGTGAACTGTCTGCCATTGCTTCGAGACACTCGCATTTTATTTACTAATATCTCAAACATTTCTATGACAACTGGATGTCGTTATTGAATAATTCATTTCCCCATGTAGATACATGTATGATGAATAATATACAACATTACAATCAATTGAACAATGACAAAATCAAATGAGTATTTATACTCGTATTGGTCGCTAAATGATACACAATTGGAGAAGCTCGTCAGAACTCAACTGAAAATGGAGCGTATAATGATGGGTATTACACTTCGTGACAGGAAGAGAGCCAGTTGGATCCGTCAGCAGACAAGGGTCACGGACATCATCCAGTGTATTCGGGAGAGCAAACATCGATGTGCAGGACATGTGGCGTGACGCAATGACAACCGATGGACAACACGGGTTACAGAATGGACTCCGTGGAACTACAAAAGATCACGTGGACGACCAAAATCAAGATTGGACGATTTGGAACCCAACATGGGACGCACATGGAGCCGCATGGCTAAAGACAAAGTTTTGTGGACGCTGAAGAGAGAGGGGTTCCTCCTAAGGGAGAGAGAAATACCCTGATGATGATGAAATGTATTGGAAAAATCATTGTAATTCAGGAAGGAATTCATTGACAGAAAATATGTCTCTTTCAAAATCAGAGGATATGTATTCAAAATTTCATGATAATTCTCTACTTAATCATCATACTGCATTTTTAAAACATGCATTAAATGATTCACAATTCCATGCAATTGCAATTATTGATTACCAAATTTATCTGTTTTTCATCATTAAATCTATTATCATTTGAATTCCCTGGCTGTTGATATTCAAGATAAATTAATTGGATCTCATTAAAGTCGTGAATGATTGAATCGTCTCGAGACTGCTGTGGACAGTTATGAAATGATGGGAGAGGTGGTCTATAAATTACAGGAACGGGGTCGACTTATCTTCACTCATGAGGAACACAGTTCAACTGATAAATTATGACGCCAATGTCCAATGCTATCCACTTGTGAGGGTGGCGCGGTTTTATCGTCACCTCAGCTAATTTCAAAAAACTAAATGGTACTGGAAGATTTGCTGCAGTCTTAGTCCTTGATAACAGTCATCAGGTAGATGTCGGGGAGTTTTAACGCCCATATACAGGTGCTTGTCCGTGCTAAACAGAAAGCAGGTGAACTGTTGATTTCAAATTCCAATATATTGTAAGGACGATTAGATTGTCTCTGTCACGTAGATAAGGGAGCATCGAAGATATTTTCTTAGATGTACTGTAATTAACTAACTTCAGACCGAAATTGAAGATTAAAGATTAATAGAAAAGTCATGAATTTGTGAACTATCAGAAAAAGAATGTTTTTAGAAACATATAGAGAGAATTAGAAACCTTATATATCCATGTCAATTGGATCATAAAAAATATCATTTTTAATTGTTTAAATTAGTTATGCTTCTTTTTCTAGCATTCTATAGTAGGTTCAAAGAAATAACAGGGGTACTGCTAGGGTCATTTTGTCAACAATCTTTTGCTCCATGGGGCAAGAGGAGAAACCAGGAAGCTCTCTCTCTATATATATGCACTATTTATAGTCTTTGCAAATTGCAATAGGTAGCATTTCGTAAGAGAAGTGACACTCCGAGCTGCATTTTGGGTGTGGTCCAAGCTGTAAAATACCATCCACGCTAAAAGGCTATGAAGTTATCGGATATTTTCGTGTATGTATCGGATATATGATTTTAAATACGTGTGTGTAATTTACAGCAATTCATGATTTATGTATTATTAATTCATCTCACTAGCTATGTCTTGACAGCAATGATACTGTACGTTCATCGATCAAGGATGATTATTGATTTATGTGTTTCTAATGATCTGCTTTCTTTGATAGAAAATTAATACATTTGAATATCATAATGTTATCCTGCTCAAGCATGACATTATAAAATTGTCAGGTATGTAACTTGCGTGTTTCAAATCATGATTAATGCAATTTGAATAGGAAGGATTGATTCCGATCTGATCGGTTTGGATCCGTGAATGCTGTCTGATTATATATTTCGATACTCTCCGCGCGGAAAGTCTCACAAAAGAATACTCTGTATACATGCACATGCAAACAATCAATTGTGTTCTCAGTAGCTGTAAAATCTGAGAAATTTGTCGTCTTCGTTTGACATGTCATGTACATCGCCCTTTTAGAATCGCCCTTAGATGTAAAAAATGATGCATTTGTCTTTACACAGTTTGTAGATGATTGTTTTGAGGTTATGCTCTTAGACACATCTGTAATTGCTGTGAAATGTATTAGATATTACAGTTGATGCAATGAATAGCTTCACCCTGAATAATATTTAGGAATGAGGCCTTTTAACCATGTAATAAAGTACTGGTCACAATGTAATTAGAATAATTAAATATTGAGTTGCATCCTCAGTTGAAAAATGGAAACAGACCTGAATAGCTGCAGTTTCATCCATTCTCAGGAATCATCAGCAGGCCTAGTTCACATCTCTCAACATCGACACAACTCCCTATTTAAAGCTGCAGCTATGCCGGCAAATTTGAGATTTGCAATTAGCAAGTAAGTGAAATTTCGACGGGCATTCATTAAATATCACATTAAACACACTACTGTTAAATCGCCTAAGATAGTGCGCCTGCAATAATTAATAATGCTGCTTTTTGAAAACACAAGCAAACACATTGTAAATAGAAAAAAGTAAATATTGAGTTGTATCCTCACCTGAAAAATGGGAACAGACCTGAATAGCTTGATTAATTCATTAATTAATGCCCGTAGAATTTTCACTATCTTGCTAATTGCAAATCTCAAATTTGCGCGGGCATGGCTGCAACTTTCAATAAGGAGTTGTGTCGATGTTGAGAGATGTGAACTAGGCCTGCTGATGATTTTGGATGAAATGGCAGCTGTTCAGGTCTGTTTCCATTTTCCAATTGAGGATGCAACTCAATAATTAATTATTCTATTTAAATTGTGTCTGCAAAAGCAGCATTCATCAGTTATTGCAGGCGCTTACTTTTCGTTACTTTTCGGATAGAGTATTGCCTTCAATGCGGCACTCCAGTATCAATTCTCTTTACTTGATCTTCACTTGTGTCGCTCATCAGCCTCTGTTGTAAACAATTCCGAACTCTATCTAAACGATTCACAAATTTCTCGCCATCACTTCCGAAAATAACTTTTTGCAGTCTCCTTTCCTTCGAAGTTAAATTTTCTCCTTAATTCTTCATACTTTTTACATTCCTTTATTATGTGTTCCAAATCCTCCTCTTCTCCGCATACTTCGCATTTCCTTTCTTCTGTTGTTCAGCCTGTTTTACTTTCGGTCATCACCGCGCCGCTTTCATTTATTCTCATATTTCTGCTCTTCCTTTTATTCCAGTTTTTGTCCATCCCCATTTTCTTCTTATTTCTTCTATAGTATTTTAAGCTTGACTTTCTCTTCATTTCTATCCTCCATTCCTTTTCATTGATGTTCTTGCAAATATTTCTCAGTTTTTGCTTCGATACATCTTCCATATCACTCCACGATATTCCTAATTCACTCATGTACGCTATTTCAGGCGATTTGCCAGTAGTGTGTTTAAAACGATATTCAATGAATGCCCGTCGAAATTTCATTAACTTGCTAATTGCAAACACCGGGTCGCCCAACTTGAAGACATCCTGACCCGACACTCGCTGATCTGGAGAGATGGAATACGGATCTGTATCCGCGACCCACACGGTATACCTCGTTCAGTCGGTCCCGCATATCCGGAGTGCACTAATTTATCTTTTATTCATCATCAGCGACAGATTGTTGAGATTGATCATCTCAAATCAAAACTGAAATTGGAGTGACTTAGGAAAGGAGTCACATTGAAAAGGAGGGAATGCTGTAATTTACCGTTAATACCTGAATTTCGAAAGTGTCCATTCTAACGCTGTGATGCCGAGGTCGAGTATTTTCCCCAACCATCAGATTTCGTGAGGCATCCTCTTGATCTGTCACAGTCGTCTGCAATCATTAATTCATTGGACTGCCGGTGACCTCAGACAACTCCGTCGTTCTCTAAAATGAAGCTCCGCAAGTGTTGATTATCCTCTCCGCTTCAGATGCTCATTGCACCAACTCAGGAGCTTCAAATCATAATCCTAGTGAAAATTCATTTCGTTATCTGCATGAAAGTTCGTCTCGTCAGAGTAGAAACAACTTCTAATGAATGCATGCGTAGCGCAGTGGCTAGGGACTTGGGTTTGCGATCATACGGTCGTGATGTCGGCCCGCGTCTCATGGGAGCGTCAGCGTGCAGGATTTTCAACTTGAAAGCATTGCAATGCTGCTACTAGTATGTCAACAATACATTAGATCAGTGCCATTCAAATCTGTGATGGTGAAGGCGTTGCGTTCATTTTAGAAGCATAGCTAGAGAAGCAACTGAGCATTAATTAAATGCCCAATGTGTATACAGCTTCGATTTTATTAAATGAACTCGATATGAGACCCAGTACCACATGTGAGAAAAAAAATCATCAAAGTTTTACACTTTTGGAGAAATTTGCACAGATTTGACTAATCATAATAGCAATACAGAAGGAAGAATTTACAAATCCTCCGTGTCAAGTAATATAGCTTGTTAAATTAGCAATTCGAAGGGTTGTTATTGATTTAATGTACAGCCTTATCAATAAGAGTATTTTATAAAGCGTGATCATATCACAAACCACTTGCCACTGAAAGAGCAAAATATCATGATTAAAGACAATTATCATTATCACAGTTAATTTTGATAGATGCAAATGGGTCCACTTTACTATTCAGATTCAAGAAATGAAACATGAAATTAGTGAATCATAAAATCATGCCGATGAAAATTGATCTCAACTTTTCCATGAAGACTTCCATTATAATGTGGTTCATGAAATTTCCATTATAATCAACTCAATTTCCGCTTAATTTTTGAGTGAGTGCTTCTTGCGTTCTGTGGGCGTTTCCGTAGTATTCCATGGAATTTGAAATTCGTACCTGTTAATGCAGTATGACAACTGATCTATTGTAGAGATTCATCGTCCGAATATGGAGTCCAACCAGAAGTTAGTAGATTCTAGATTATATATAGACAGTCCGTGCGTCCTGGATATTGGGTTGTTTACATGTCAGGGTACAGGACTGCATACGCAGGGCCATTGCCCGCGTATTGAATTGTGTACATATGCGGACTACGTCTCTGGGTACTGGATTGTGTACATATGGGGACTATGTTTCTGGGTACTGGATTGTGTACATATGCGGACTAGGTCTCTGGGTACTGGATTGTGTACATATGCGGACTATGTCTCTGGGTACTGGATTGTGTTCATATGCGGACTATGTCTCTGGGTACTGGATTGTGTACACATTGTAAACTGTACACCGTTGAAAACAGCTAAAATAACCATTAAGCTTCACAGAAAATATCCGCAAATATCTGTTAAAATGATGACGTCACGTGATGAGTGATGACGTCACAGTTCGAATCCGCTAATATCAGATATAAAACGTCTGTTTTTGGATATTTACAAAAACCGTGAAACTAATTTTAGTTGTTCATTTTAACGGATATTTACAGTTTACAGTGTACGAGTACAGGTAGCCCGTGCCCGTTTATTGGATTTTATACACAGGCGACTCAGGTCCCGTGTATTGGATTACATACCCAGCTGTCCCGCATCTGTTCGAAGGTCTAATCCGTCTGCTGTATTAACCTTTCATTCACCAAGTTGACAAATCAGCAACTTTAAATCCAATAAACTAACGTACATTTTTTATGCTACCTAAGATAGTCTCTGAGACCAAGCTTCATTTTGTTCCTAAAATCTGTTCTACGTTAGTCTATCGACTTTCTTCGTCAAGTTTATAAGAAATAATGCATTGAATAAATGAGAATTTTATCATTTTATAGCTATCAAACTGATAAAAAGAGCTCACTGCCAGGTAATTATGATTCGACATGAAGAAATTAGAAGATTATTTTAAAGCATCATAATTTGAAATGCTTCATCTCCTCCTGGCCTTCTCATGGAACCTGACAAACTCAGTATAAGTGAAATCCACAAAGTTCAAAGTCTACCCTAGTAATAAACAAAACATAATTTCCACACAAAACAGCATTTATAAGTTTTCAATGAAATTTTTACCGACAACTCAGCTTATTCATAAATTTTATTATATCTTCATGTAGTTAAATTCCAGACTTTCATCGTCTAACTCACTATTTTGTACTACGAACTGAATCGACGTTGTTTTGAATATTCTTTGGGTACCTTTTCACAGCCCATTTGAATGATTCAAATCAATTGTATATTTGGACGAATAATTTGAGTATTTTTAGACCTATATTTTAAACTTGCGGTATGAGATTATTTATCATCAAATACAACGACGCCACCTTCTTGCCGAACATAATCGGTTCCGATCCGAAAATGCAGCATTTCAGGACAATTATTTTTCTCACAGATGACTCAGCACGAGGAAGTTACAAAATAAAAAAACTCCCATCTGCATTGAGGAGTATTGTGAGAGTCAAAAATTATGTTTGAATAGATGGGAAAGTTGCAGGATCTCAATTGTCCGCCATCGTTGCGAACATGTCAGCATCGTAGACATCGGCAGAGGATTTGTACTCCTTTCATCGTAGCTTCAAGCGAAGTAACGATTACCGACATGTCAGACGCATTGAATGTGAACGGCTAAAGTTGGGGTTTCCGGTTCAGCAATTAGGCATCCGGCACGTGAACTCGAGGCTCGGTGAGAAGCAATGTCAATGCCGTGATATTTGGAAGCAGGTTGAATCTTCCTACCGGTTTTGTTACATCATCAGGATTTGGTGCGCAACCAGTGAACTCTGATATTTTGTCAGATTGTAGATAGAAAATCCTTCTTACAGGGTACAAGAAGTGACGCTCTTAAAATCAGAGAAACTAATTCTTGAAATGAGGATGGCCGATATGCGTCCAGCCGCCTTTATTTTCTGACTAGGTCGACAAAAGAGACGGCGTCACAACCCTGCAAGGAATCGAACTCAAAACCTGCGGCATTGATAGTTTGCCGCAAGTTTCAGTGACCCTCTAGCCACTGAACTATCACGTCTCGTATTACCTACACACATCTACCTGCAGGTGTATATAACTTTTTGTGCGTTACGCCAGTTACATATTTTTTCCATGAGTTAAGAAATATTTATATAGATGATTGAATAATGCAATGAATATTTATTTGACTTGAACATTGAAAAGCACCTATGGTAGGCCTTATGATAATTTGCAGGCAGTTCTGTTATTAAAAGTGCATGATATGAGTATGATGTCTTAGCAACGAGAATGTCGACAAAATATACATGCAGATCTGAGCAGTGCAATAAGCGGAGGAAAAACGCGTATACCGCATTGACTAAATAACGAAAATAAGTGGTTTTATCAATTGGTTATACATGTATATGTTGTGATATGTTACTCTTCCCAATTGCAAACTTCAACGATGGTCAGACTTGGTCAGCCTTTGCTGAGGCTTTGTGACCTTTAATCCGCTTGCCTTACCCCTCCCTCTACTGCTCCCAATTACACTCTCGACTCCACGACATGACATTAAGTAGCATGTGGACAAACATGAATGATAATAATTTGACCTTTGTTGTTTCTTCATTTGATGCCTTGCGATTAAAGATTCCAGTCTTCAAAAACCAATTTTCGGCTGGCAGAGCGTTTACCACAGAAGCTTCTCTTTGGTGGAACTGTTTTACGATGTCAGACGAAAGATTACCAATAAATTGTCCAAAAGTTATATAATACTTTTTTTTAGAGAATGGCAAAAATTTGACGCAAACCGATCATTATGAGACTAGCTAGAAACCTAGAAGGCAAATGGAAAAAAGAGGAATTGCACGAAAGCAGACTACCGAAGATATGATGATATTGACAAGTGTATACGAGTGTATACTAATGTAACTTACAACTTTACCCCGGAAAGGTTAATAAGACCCCTTCCATAGCACTGATATTAAAGCTGAAGAGGATGAAACGCGATTGTGTTTTCATGGCTGCTTAGCCGCAACAAAATGAGAGTATATATTATTCTTGAAATATCCCAAGATTTGATGCGTGGCGTCGCATTATTTGCATTAAAAAGGTATCGGTTTATCTTGTGAAAAACGATGTACTCCTTCACTTCGCGGTATCTTTTCAGTATCTTTTTTACCTCTGATTTGCGTTAGCTTCACTTCAACTGCCTATCAACATGCTCTTCGCTCTCCGTTTTGTCATGACAATAATTCATGCAACTTAAAATTTTTTGAATTGTGAGCCAATGTATCACTTAGTATATCATTATTTTTCTGGTGTTAACAATTTTACATTCTACTAACCCAGTGTGGTCTTGCACAATATACGTCACATCAATGCCCTCCTTCCTTGTTCATAGTAGTTTATGGATGCAAACATCATCTTTCACAGCTTTTGTTTAAATTTTCGTTAATGTAAGCGTGTCATTTAAAGCTCTTGTGCATATGAACTTATTGATAATCGCCTTGGAGTGTTTTTCAAAATTTTAAACTGCACTGGGTCCCTTCTAATTCTATTTATGAATCAAGGCTACAGTTATGATTTTAAAGTTTATAATTATTTTGGAAATTATTGTAGCAATAATTTAAATTACTTTCTTTTAAAATGAAATACAGCCTATTGAAATTAGAATAACATTTCTTTCAAGTGCCAGTATATTAAATTCTTCTGATATTTTGATGCGATATTGTCTATAATATCATTGATTGTTCCACTTTCATTATGAGTGAGATTCTTTCATAGTTATTAGAATATGAAGCTATCTCCATATTTTACGTGCATGTAAGATTAAATTTCTTAAATGCGAAGCATTGATAAATCATCTGAAAGCTTCGATGAGCAGAGGCTTTGAGGTAGAATAAGTCGCTTCTATCCGATTTATCCAGCATCTGAATTGTTCATTTCTTGAGGATGATTATGCCTGAGAAGTTTCAGATGAATGTTCTATTTCTTAAATTTTCTCAATTTCTCTTGTGTAACTGTTGTGTTAATCTTTACTTGCTGCTTCGCATTTCCAACTCGGTGAACGGCGTCTACTACTTATTCAAAGGGAATGTTTTACAAGTAGACCTATTCTTGATTTTGTATATTGTTTCATGCGCGTATAATCACCATACGTTGTATACTGATATTGTATCCATACTTGTTTAATAATCAATAATGAATTTGTCTCCGGTCAACTGCATAGTAAAGTATAAGGAAAGATAAACCCAATAAACTAGAAGCATTACTGGAAGAAAATTATTCAGCTTAATTACTCCAAATTCAGAAGGCATGATTTTTATTAGAAGGTGTGATTGTTAAAATATGCATCAAAGTGTTCAGTATCATACTAGATAATCAAGTGATTTCGTAAATATTTTTTTCATCTATAATTATCTTAAATTAAAGTGGCATTGATGTGCGAATCAAGGCTTGTTGAATGAAAAATTATCGACGTTGGTATTCTTTATTATCATTATTACCAAATCCTACGTTCTTGAAACGACCTGGTTCTTCTATAGATTTTCACTTTGATTCTGGAAGCGACGAATATGATTCAATTTACTCATTAAATACATGATGCGCAATTTACATGAAACAGTCAAGAAAATGATGAAGAAAACTAGTACTAATGTTGCAAAACAATGTTCACTAAACAAAATTGTTCACTAATTTCGCGTCTAATGTTGTGATTGTCAGTCGGAGATAAGACAGGTCACATAGGTTTGTGTTTTTCTTGGACATTATGCGAAGTATACGAAGTGCATCAGTTTTGTTTTTGATAAACGCATGCGAAGAAATTAGAAGGAATCCGCGTTTTGGAGTTAAAATCACGAATGAACTAGATGCAGAATTTCTACACATCCTGAACACAGTGTCTCTCTGTCACTATCGAATCGACTATCTTGTCTACTGATCAGTTAGAGCAGTTCCGCGAATGGACTTGCTCGTAGATTGAGATTAATAAATCTGCTAATTTTCTATCAGGATAATGGGATATCAATGAACCAGATGATGAAAATTTGGCTTAATGATGACCGATGATGGCAGCAACAGTTCTGTTGATAAATTACCAAACGTTTTCCTGTAGTGTACCCGAATATCGAATCATTGAGTCTACAATTGGCGTCAGAATGTGCTTATGCAGTACCTGTTATGCAGCAATCGAATTTCGTTGATTAGTTTTTCAGCCAACATGAGCTAGTCTTCGAGAAATAACATCTTTTCAGTTATCTTTCAGCTGCTCAGCGTTTTACTTTAGTCTTGTTGTGATATTGCTGTGTTGTTCACGACTATCGTTAATCGTTGTAAATAAATGTTTTGTTTCATCCCATTTGTAAATCGATAAGCGCTTTAGTGAATTATTTTGCACAATAGTGGACGCGTTGATGATATTCGATACATCCCCTCTATCGTCGCTTTGGAGACGTCAATTTTAAAAAAGTAATCGAAAAATCATTGTATCCAGGTATAGTTCAAAGAGCATCCGACACAATTGCCACCACAGGCTATTTATACCAAAGAGTATGTATTTAAAAGCTACCTTCATACGATAGATTTACATACGTACATGTATCGTCAATTGTTAGTCAGTGCGTGATATTTTTGCCTTATATCGTACTACGGGCGTGGAAAGGTTTACGAAGACGTTTAGGATACTTAAAATGCATACGTCTTGCCACAAGCAAACTTTAGGAGTGGGAATCATCAAGAAAATCAGAGCATTTCTCAGGGAATTATTTTGTGTGGTGTGCTTTCAAATTCTAGTGCACTTATTTTTTGAAGCGCTTGCCATACCTACACACGCTACTCGTTTTTTTAGCAAAAATTGCTTGTTTTCATGAAATATAAGCAGTCGAAATAATCAGCAAGAGATTTTTTGGGCTAGAGGTCTGATTAGTGCACCTTTCATTCACAAGGCCGCAGTGTTAGATTTGAGCTTAGTACCAGTAGGGGGAATCCGATGGCAATAAAACCACTTGTTCCAAATGTTAGTTTAAACGCAAATTTTGACCGGAAGATTTTGGGTCAACGTCGCAACCAATGCTCGAAAAGTTATGATTAAAAAGCTCGTACCTAGAACGACTGCGAACAATTTTAGAAAATAGCTGAACCATAAATGGGATAAGGAAGATAATATTTGATACTTGTCATGGACTGTTCAGTGCATGCATATAGTACTCGTATTCGGTCAAATAACACTTCGAATAAGGTCCGTAGATCCTCAGATGTCCTCATGAATCAGAAATTTATGGTAGGTCTAGCGCATGAAAATCCAAATAAATACTCCCCAGAAGATCACTCAATTAATTTATTGCAATTAGATCTGTAATCAATTCAGAAAAAGCGGACTTGTATCAATATTCAAAGAGTGAAAAGTAAATCATGTTCTCAAACCTTATTTTATGAATTATGAAGGATTTTGATAACATATAGATGAAGCAAATATCATGTATTCGTTTTCTGGAGTCCATTGTTGTTCAGATGGTTTTGCTACCTTCATTCCATGTAGCATTTTCTACTTCTCGAATTCAATCGTCATCTTTCTGAACAGATAAACTTCATTACTAATGATTCCGTTTATGAAGAGGGCCAAGGATATTACACCTGTAACTCATATTCACAAAAGTAATAAATTACTATTCAATCAGTCTGGCTGAGGAAATGTAAGGCCGATCTACCGGAAATATTCTTCCCCTCAGGGAAGGAAGGCACATCTTCAGTACCGGGGATGAGACGATCCAGTACAGGGGAACTTCCTCACTTTTCCTCCCGTCAAATCCAACACTGCAAGGCCTCCTCAACAAGTCAACACATGATGGAAGTGAGAATATGATAATAAGCCAATCCGTTTCTCATGCTCTTTGAGGTACATACAGTATCAGTATTATTACATTACAATTTAATGCCGTATTCGAAGTTCTAGGCGCTCATTCAATCGGGTTGTTCATTCCACATTTTCATGAATTAGGTAAGAAAAATAACCAGACGATGATGATGAGTCTATGTACTTCCTTTCTGCTTCACGATGGCGTAATCACTGCATCTTGGAAAAAACACCATGCGTGCACAGTGCGCTTACATTCATGTTTTCTGATTCAAATATTAAATGAAAACATAAATGCTATCTGTACAAAAAAATGCGTATTTGGATATTATTTTACAAACTCTCAACTTTAGAAGACTATTATCGTCACATCATTTATTTTAAGGACAGTCAGTCCTCTCTTTCTGCATCAACTCTCCAATCGTTGATTCTCGCGCCTCGCAGACAATTAATTCTTGTCTCACACTCGTCCTGTGTCATTGATAATCTTCCGTCTGGATTGATCCTCTCTGATTTCATTGTATGTGCAGCCGGAGGGAGGATCTGTGATTAATTCTCATCATCGCAAAGGTTGGGAGATGCACTATAATGACGAAGATTCATTCGACAGTCCTTAACGAGACTCGAGTCGATAACTGATTGTTTTCGACGATTCGAGCGGCAATTATGGGCCACGTGGAGCGGTGATTATCTGCTTCTCGGCGCCAGGTGTGATGGAAACTTGTCTAACTAATATTAGAATTATCCTCACGGATTATGAATCCGTTGGTAGGAACAGAAAATTTCGAATTATATTTACTTGATAAATCAATATGATTGTAAAATCTCTCTTTCTCTCTTCCTCTTGCTCTTTCTCTTCATTTTTCTCTCTCTCTCTTTCTCTTCCTCTTTCCCTTTCTCTATCTCTTTCTCTTTCCCTCTCTCTCTTTTTCCTCTTTCTCTCTCTCTCTCTCTCTCTCTCTCTCTTCCTCTTTCTCTCTTTTTCTTTCTCTCTCTATCTCCTTCTCTTTCTCTCTCTCTCTCTCTCTTTTTCTCTCTCTCCTCTTTCCCTCTCTCTCTCTTTCTATCCTTCTCTTTCTCTTTCTCTCTCTCTCTCTCACACACACACACGCACACACTCGTCTTGGTGTACATTTTTGCATATCATGACTCATCTGAACGACATTTTCACATTTTCTTTCATTTATGTGTGTTATTATAATCGCTTGATAGCGTCCTTTCCAATGACTTTCTTGGTGGAGAAGGTAGACGACACTACAAAAGACAGCGATGACAAGCACCTAGTCACTGAGCCACGTACTTCACTTGCTTAGTTCTTAGCATTTCTTGAATTCCTAATATGTAATATAATTGCATTACGTCATTTTGTTCATCAGTTGGCATCAGTGAGGTGATCGAAACATGAAAATTGTTCTACAACCGATTTTATTCAAGCATAAGACAGCAAATTCATAAGAAAATGTCGCAGACGTTTTCCCTCGGCTTGATCATTGCGAATGGCTACAAAGCGATGGTTACTTTATAGCAAAGTGAATAAGTCGAATGACACCTATCATCACAAATTTGCCGTGTCATACTTGAATTAATCGGTTGAAGAATAAGTTCACTTCACAATATGAGTAGTATCGGTTAATTAATTAAAATATTAACATTATTTATTGGCTTTTCAGTTTGCAAATGTATCCTAACGACTTTGCAGTTTCATCAAGTATTATTTTACAATACCAATTATTTCACGTAATTGCCGGAGCGGCAACATTCATTTGTCTTTAGTTATCAGTCAGCATCAGTGGTTTCGGCCTGCAATTGGTAAAGGAAGCAAAAAATCTATGAAATAGCTTGTTATATCTCTCACTTTCTGTCACACTTTCTTCTATCAATTATCCTTGCCAGAGTTTATAGAAATAGATACCTATGAAATCTCTAGAACGGAAATGAAGCTTCGTGCAATACACAATAGCAGCACAGAAATCGCACGCATTTTCACTTAGAAACACTTTTCAATCAGTGTTTGATTGGACAAAAATCAGTCACATTTGCAATTCTGGGCAAATGGGCATTGGTTCTTCATGCCTCAATTTAGATCCCCGGCTGTGCCGCGACCTTGAGTCAGTTTCCATTCTAGTCAACTTCAGATAAACTATTTATTTCTATGCCAGAGTTTCTGTATATTTGTCGAAAGAGTACGCTTTAATAATCAGCTGCACGCACACTCAAATTACATACAGTAGGTACACATGCACTAACATTAATCTAATTTAACGTCATTTCTCAAATTTTTAGTCTTGCGCTGTTTGAATTTTCATGTCACATTTCTTGTTTATGGCTGATGAACATGGGGCATTTTGCTACGATAATTATGTGTAAGAAGACATCCACCGCTGCCTTATTGCTGCTATGGTAACATTGAATGTCATGCTTGTTGTTTTTGAAAAATGTCAAATTCTGATAACATTCCTACATTGTACGCGACAAAAGTGACCAAAATTATCCGATTATGAAGCTCTAAATTTCTCAAACGCATATCAATCTAATGGGACGCAGATTGAAGTTTTGGCAAAAGTGAAATTATCTATGCTTTCTTTGATTAAGCGAACAGTACTAAGTCCAGGGTCATAATTTTTGGCGTGTAATGTCCTCAGGTCATTCCTTATCATGTTTATGCCGCCCTGTGTATAAAGGCAAGCATACTCTGATTTCGCAAGCCTCCTAAAGTAAGCAAATCCAAACATCTTGAGCAACTTTATCCACATTTAATCACATGCCGATCAGAAACATGACAATAACACATGCACATCTTAGGCAATGATCGGGAAATGTTAATGATATCATCTTTGGTCCAGTAGAATTCAACGAAACTTTATTTGAATACGTGTTGGATACCTTTAATTCCATTAATCAAAACATAAAATTTTCTATGGAAGTTCATCAGCCTGAGGAATGGCTACCGTTCCTAGATTTAAAAATAAAAATTGTAGACCAACGAGTCAAATACTCTTGGTACCATAAGTCTAGTCATTCCAATATCACTCTTAGAAAGGATTCCTTCGTTCCGACGCATGTTAAGACTAACTTCATTGCAAATAGAATATCTAGCATAGAAAAACGCTGCAGCGATGACTCTACAACTCAAGAGAGTTTAACAACTTTTTCTAAGATACTAAAAGAAAATGGCTACAAAGAGGGTGATTGTAAGAGAAAAAAGAAAAACAAGAAAAATAAAAACAAAAATAGTAATACTGATAAGAGTACACTTAAAGTACCATACATTAGCGACAAATGCAATAACTTAATAAAGAAAGCCATTAAGAAGTATGACTTGCCAATTAAAATTGCTAACGACTATGGAAAACAGTCAGCTAAGTATCTTAATAACAAAAAATATAGAAACAATTGTAACTGTGACATTTGTTTGCAATTAATTAAATACTCCTGCAATGATAAGTTTGTAATTTACAAGTACACTTGTCAACGCTGCAATGAATTTTATATTGGTAAAACCGCTCGTAAGTTTATAACTAGGCACAACGAACACAAAAGAGCCATTAAGAATAAATCAATTAGCAGTGCCTTGTATGAGCATATTAGAAATAAGCACAACGACATAGGCGACGTCGGGGATTTTCGGGTCGGTTTCATTGCTAAACTCGATAACACTCGCGACACAACATTTACCGAATCAAAAGCAATCACACAGCTTCAGCCGAAAATCAATAGAAAACATGAACTACCGCAGTACAGTCTGTCTTCACACTTCAATCACCTCACACTTGACGCACAACACACTTCTTAATATCACTCAACTCTTTATAAACCTTCACACAGGCTGCCGACTTTACCAATTACATCGACCGAGAGAAGGCGCTGGACGCCGAAGGCCCTGTCAAAGCCATTTTAACTTATTACTTTCTTACTCTGACCATAAAAAGTATCTCGAGAGAACTGCTATTTTTGCTACCATTTTGGACAAACGATAATGACGAATCTCTCTCGCCGCATGGTCAACTACGTTAATGATCGGGAGATATTCCATGTCAAAAATTGTGCCTGTGGACTTAGTACTTTTTGCTTGATAAGCGAAAAATGGAAGTTTTATTTTTACCAAGAGCCTCAATCTGCTCTCATTGGATTGACCTGCGTTTTTCTTTCATCGTGTCTGATTAGAAGAGGAACTAGTTAGAACTCGGTTCTCTCTTCTTGCATTCAATATTTCTGTATTTCCTTGGAAACTGTTTATTGAATCAGTGATCTCGTCAAATTCTAGCCTTTAGGAAGATTTCATCGTCTACTCGCTTGCGCAATTTGATGAAAATGAAGGCAATAATTGATTTCTGATTTGTGCAGATAAGATGGCAAGTCAATTATAATATCACACTTTAAGCACGAGTATTTTCGCTGTTAAAATGAATTTCGTGTGAAAGCGAATATTTCCATCGCTTATCAAGTCATTCAGACCTCGAAGTATACTGAACCTTTCCTAATGATGAAATACTGTAGAATTTATTGGCAATTGTTGTCCAGTAAAGGTCAATGATTTGACACATCATTATAAAGTGCCTGGCGTCTTTGAGGAAGATCCGAGTTTTAACAAATCTCTTGAGGAGTCATCGATCATCATCACTAGGCTTCGTGGAATGAAGTTTGACAAATCTATCGTTTTAGTTACCGTTTTACATTACTAATATCGCTTATTTAGTTGCAAAGTAGATCAATGTCCAATATGCTTCTTACTTTTAATTTGCTATTCAACAATCCTAAAAACATGCAACAACAATCTTTCGCAGCTTGTCTTTGGTAAGATGATGAAGGTGCTTTTACATGTGGAGAAGCTTCTGTTCACATTGACAGAATTTGAACAAGGCTTTGGGTTCCAATGCTGGCGTAGACGAAGAATTCCACCTTTAATTACTTCTATTGTCATTCGAAGTGTCGGCAACAGGGGTGTTTTGCGGCTCACTGTCAAACTTCAGTCTTTCAATCTCATTTTCTCTCTCTCTCTCCCTTGATATGTCAACGATGGATGTCTTCGAGCTGCTTCAAAATTCATGAAAGGACAAGTGAGACGAAATGGAAGCCAAATCTGCATCCACAGATTTGCTTTGGAATACTAATTGTCTCTTGACTCGACGTCGGGTCTAGTTCGATTACAATATTATTAACTTTGACCAAAATTCAGCTTAGTTTTGGCGCTAGAGGGCGGCTTGCCTCCATGTGTCCCACCTTGTGAGTGCATGTTCTGAAGAGGAAAATCTTGATTATCCTTTCATATAATGATGACGCAGAATGGACGCAGGAGAGGAATTTTCTTCAGAGTTGAGATCAATCCCCTAACCAACAGGCCTAACGAGGTCTCTTGGTGGTTGCTCCTGTTGAGATTTGATATAAGTAATAAAGTATTTTAACATTTTAACTGAACAATTTGATGATTGGCAGCGGGTGGCTCAACATATGGTCCAGTGGCCTTGTGGTTAGAGGGTATGCTTGGACGTTATCTAGTTCTAACGACACTAGTTCGAACCTACCCACGACTGATGATACCCAACAGGCCGAAGCATTTCACTTTGTTGCTACATCTGTTGAGATTTGATAAATTCGTAAGTTTCTTTTTGCAGTTTGCAATGTAGAGGTGTTCAAGGTTTTATAGAGTCGATGGCGAGTATTGTGTCAGTGGTACAGTGGTTAAGTGCTTGGCCTAGCGATCTTTCGGTCTAGAGATCTAGCCCGGAGAGTGCCGCTGGAGATCGGCAGGAAGGGCATGCAGACTAAAGGCATCACAACGCTTCAGAAATGTCTTAATTTGTCAGCACCATCTGAGCCCCAAGTGGGGGACAGCGACATTGAAGCTTCACAACTAACATCAATAGTGTGTCACAGAGTGCACCTGTCGACTCCTGACTAGACGGTAAATTGCATCACATTTGCATTATAGGATGCACAAAGATAGGTAGGTTATTCGAATGGTAATTGCCATGGTAACTTATCCATCTCTCTAATTTCTGATGATGTCACGTACACTTGGAAGGACTATACGGATTCAGTCATCTTCATAATGGCTGCCGGAAGTATCACCCAAGAATCACGAAAGATTGAAAGAATACCAACAGCTTCAAATAGAACATCACACACTTTTATCCGCTTTGAAGTTGCCATCATGAGCTTTCATCACTAAGACAAAAGGAACGTTTGACTCTTGAATAAGGGAAGTTCTCCTCTTTTATCACAAACGCCGAGATCGTTAAACAAGGCATGTAAATGACACACGGAATTCAAAAAGGAGGGTTTCAGTGATGCTTTTGTCATTTTCTGTTCAATTTGTGGAATGAAGAAAAACAATAACCAAAATGATATACAATCCATTCCTGTATGCCACTACAATAGCGCGAGGGCAGACTCAGTTTTTCGATATGATGTACTCCGGATAAGTGATAATGACGTTACACAGCTGCGTCATGTCTGTGTTAGCTCTCTGTATTCTGCAATGTGAGCTGCAATACTCGTGGATCGTACTGGTTTCATGTGGACTTGTTTGATCACTTTGCCTTGCACCCACCATCATGTGCCCAATCGTCTTTTGTGGCTGTATAGTTAGTTTCCTTCACCATTCTGTAGGCCTCAATAAAACATGTGCGCTACGAAAGCGTAGCCCCTCCCCTCTTTTCTTTATCTGTTATTTCGTAAAATCAAATTGCAATCATTTACAACCATTTGACAGCGGCGCACTGGTACAGCATTTTCAAAAAGAGCGATTCTAACAATATGATAAACTATTCATATGGATAAAGTTCCCCTCGCCGCAACGAGGGGATGATGTCAGTGATCGATAAAGACCCGTAGTTCGTAGACACGCCGGGCTTTCAGAGAATATTTTCTGGTCGTAGGCCAGGCGGTGTAGTCTTAGAATTATCGAAGGAGATTCAGCGAGTTCTGTGAGGTATCGGTGGGATGAGATACCGCCGTTTCCAGGTGTTGATCACGTATCTCATCCCACAAATGCTTTTTATTAATACAAGGACCAACGAAATGACACTTACAAAGGCAAGGGCACTTTAGAGATGACTGAAGGGGCTGCGAAGAATGAGAATGAAGAAGTGCAGGTGTCAGTCGCTGAAAAGGTTCCATTCAAAGAAGCGTCTGATCATCAGTTTAAGAGGTAGAATGTGGAAAAGTATACGCATAGAGATTAAGTAGCAGGCCTTTTGGTGACAATGGGAAACCCATGGAAAATCGGATGGGAATGAAATTGCTTGCTCAGATTCACTTCACATGGGACGGTTATCGGGAAAGTGTGGCATTAAAGCTTTATAGTAGTTGTTACTTCTATCCACAGAATTGGATTGTTCAAGCGCACCATGCAGGAAGTGAAAACTAATGCAAACCGTGTTTATCCTTCCAAAATTTAGTATACATCATCAGTGAAAATTTTAAGATGATAATCGTGAGATATATGGAAAAGACAGAAAGTGTCTGCAACAAAGAACGAAGAGGATTGGAGAAAAATGCGCTGTCTAGGATAAGATGGGAATTCCAGTATTCTTGAAGTGGGGGGAATATTCTGTCCCGTCAACAAGTCTGATAAGTAGACATGTACAATACAACCGTGATTAATTTCACACCGCATATTGGAAAGGATATGGTTGATTTAACCGCATTGCATTTCAAGGTCAGTGTTAGTGACAGCGACTTTCAGGAGAAACTCTTTATTCATTAAACATACAATATCAAAGAGTCGTAGATAAAAGATACACACGACGGTGCGGAGTGGGACACACAGTAGCAACAGTCTAGCTAGCCCAATCCACCCAGCACCAAACTAACAGCAACCCTACACCACCCTTGGAGGCCGTGTTATGTTACAATGGATGAGGCATGCAGGGACACTCCATTCAGCCGACAAGGGACGTAGCTGCCCCTTAACTTCCATGATGCACAATAAGGAAATGTGATAATATCTTAGAATCGTAGAGTTTAACTTGCAATTTATTAATCGCTGTGAGATATGACTCCAAACTGGAACCGTTTAAATACTACTGTAGGCTGCAGAATCAGTAGCCCCTTTTTGTTGAGAATAATATTTCTTTCTAGAGACTAAAAGTTTCCTCTTATTGATCACTCTTAGTTTTACAGAATTGAACAGTGTTAGCGCACAAGTGAAAATAGTTTCATGTTGACAATTTCATACATTAGGGATTGTGTGAATACTTTTGATAGATGTGCAATAATATTGTTTGGAATGAAAGAGAAAACGACAAATTTGTCAATTCTCTGAAGATTTTTGTGTATTAAGGTCTTTTGAAGCCCAGGAAAAGTGTCAACGCAAAATTTAATATGATTCAACAATTGATTGAATTTTGTGAGTTCACAATCTATTTGAACGACATCTGTTTGTCTGCGAACTATCATGTTTTCAGATCAGCAGCGAAATTCTCATGGGATGTACTGAGTTCCCATTTCAAAGCTCCTCCTGAATTTTCCTTTTATCTAACAGCTTACTTCGTCAAATTTCGAGAAACAATTATTGACGACATGATAATATCAAGGTAAATATTGAGGCGTTGTTGGTCAATAATATTTGCATCCGATGATTAGACAAGCACTTCCATCGCCGTATTTGTTTCATCAACACAGTATCAACATAATAGCAATTCCGATGCATGTACTTGGAAAGTGTAATTGATTTTGTCAAAGAATTATTTTGAAAAATTTGTTTTACAGCTCTCTAGGAACGTAATAATGTTGTCAAAGCCATCTGACTCTGTTTCATTTGAAAATATCAAAAATATGTACTGCTGCATCTAATAAGGTCAGCTTTCATCTAACCTTTGAATATAGAGAGTAAAAATTCAAGACAAAATATTAATCACAATGTTGTATTTACTAACATCAAGATCAGGGTTGGACGGTAAAAACACCCTAGTTTTTGCCACCTGGTAAAAACTTGATGAAATCCACCAGATATTTGGTACCCTCTTTTCGGCGAAAAGCCGGCCAGAAGTGTTTAAAACTCAGCATTACTTGCTTATTGTCTCTGAAAAATGATGAATCGTCTCTCCTGACTTTATAACAAGCTCATTATATTCATGAATAACCACTTGATGTTCGGTTTAAATCTACACTTTTCAAACCTTTTCAACGTGATATTCTACAGCACAGATATAGTCATACAATTTTTTTGTTTCATACGTGCGGAACATTTGTGTTTTTACTTAATAGTGATAAAACCTGAATGAGTTTTTTCACTAAACAGATTCGAGGATGAATTAATTCAGAAAAATACTGTTCATATAAAGCTTTGTACATTCTGTATAGCATGCAGTTTTATTCATAATAATTTCATTCAATAAGTTGCAAAAACTTGCGTGAAGCAAGTTCATTGGTTAAAGCGAAGATTTTATCGGGAAGGTGATGTCGGTAGTGAGACATAGTGAGACATAGGAGCAGGAGATCATCGTTGACGATGCAACACTCGCGGGTGTCAATTGGAGAAATTGGAATGTGGGGTGGAGGGGGCAGAATGGAAGTACAAACATACTTACAATTTTGCTCTTAATTTTTTTAATTTCTTGAGCATGAAGATGAAAGCTCTCTATTGCGTGAAATCATGGAATGGATTTTGTTGCTATTCTACTGCTGATCAAAAGCTCGCAGAAGACTCGCGCAAAATCAGTCTGTTCTTATTTGATGAATATCGGTTCATCAATTTGCATGTTTTGCGGTTTTGAGGAAATGGATTTCATTGTCATCGTATCCTAGTTGCACACGATTCCTCATCACCCTATTTCTCAACATGACGCATGAGGTAAAACAGCATGACACTCTTTGAGGGCAATATGGCATTGGTTCATGTTGAAAAAGGCCTGCAGTTTATCTGAAAGAGAACAATCACACTTAGCTCCATTTCTAGCTTATTCTTCTTACATTTTCTACAGAATTTATTGACTAATATTATTCATCGCTTGGTGACCAGCAATGATTGACACGAGGTTTGAAAATTACATGTCGGCTTAGTTGCAGTGTACCTCCATTGCGCTGAATAATTGCCTGGGGATTTTCTTCCCAAAACATGTTTCTTCTCTGTTTTGCTTTTGTCCGTGCCAACCGAAGATTTTCCTTGTCAGTGCCTGACGGACATCATCATTTGTCTATGTTGATCTTCAGTTGACGTCTCTAGTGTATGGGACAGTCATTACATTAAATGCATTCATGCTAGCATTCGCGATTCAAGTCAAAGAGAAAGATGACACAGATGACATCGATCGTTTCTCAGAATTTCCTCTCGATACTTCTCTGTTACTTATCAACTTGAGGAACAATGGGAGGTTGAATGACACTTACATTGTTATTTCGATGTTCTTAGACAATGTTTATAACAAAAGAATTTCCGTGACAATCACAGTATTTCCGATAAGTGTGCCTTAATTCAGTTAAGAATGCTGTATTTCTTCTGTGTGACATCATTCTCTTCTTTCATGTACGAGTAAAGGTTTCTGATGGTTGAAAGAGAGGATAATTTATCAGATGATTACTTGAGCTTCAGTCGCTGCAGTCCTAACACGAGCAGTGAAGCGTTTTAAGAAAAGCATGTTGCTTTGCAAAATATGTATTTCTAAGTTTCCACTGCCAATTTAATGGAAACACATCACATGCCGACTTTCGATAAAAAGGAACTCATTGAAACCTCTTGCTTGTAAGCTACCCAGGTCATAATACTTACTAGATAATTGACTCCGGTCATGAGTGATCAGTTCAAAGTACATACGTAAAGTCTGAATTGGCAAAAATTATGTTTTCTTTATCTGCATTGATGTAAACATTGCATAGGTGCTCCGGCGATAGAATCACGGTTGGATAAAAGTTAGTTGCAATTTAATTTGTCTCATTTTTTGCTAGCAATCAATTACTTTAATTGGATCACATGAGCAATCAATTTATTGCAATTATATGCAATTGAAAACAATTGCAATTATTTTCTATCATTGCCAAATCTAGGTAGATCTTTCCACTGTTGAATGACACTTGATTGAAAAATACTTAGAACGCTAGTTCCATAGGTTACACGTCCACGAAGGTGCATTGAAATACTTACAGAATTAGAATTTACCTGCAATCACATACATGCATTTTCTGCATCATTATGTTCGTTGAACTGTTCTGCATGAAAAATCATGCAAATGCACTGATGGAAATATTAAGCAATGACTGATAATTAATATTCATATTTTCCTTTATTGTTCAAGCGCAATATTTTCCGGTTCATCGTGACCATAAATTGACTTTATCTAAGAAAATATATGAAACCTTTATATATACCAGTTAAATCTTTCAAATTAAAGTTTTAATGAATGTCATAGATCACCAACAACAAGCCCACGCATTAGGCTAAAATCAAATATTTCGTCGTTTAAAATACGAGTAGACCTTCAGAAAATCATATCATCGACTTTGTAGGCATATTTATTATACTGTGTAACTTACAATAATCGCTCAATAAATCGCCTTTTTTATTTGTGAATAATTGCAATTATATTGGAATAATTGGCAACTGATCCAATCAATTAATTGCAATTAATTTCCAATCAATTGATTTTTTCCAGTCCCTGGATAGAACAGCTCAGTTGGTTAAGGACTTCCTTCGCTTCATGTTGTTGTTGATGCTTCCGCTATTCCTGATTGTCATTTTCATGACCAGGACAAAGAGGATGAGAAAAGTAGGACATCCCATAGTAACTCCTTTTTCTAGCCAACATAAACTAGTCACACCGTTATTGATGGTTATTTTGGTACTGAACCGGAAACGGAATGTATCGAAACAGCTGTTGATACTTTCGCTCAGCTTTTGAGGTACTTCATGAAAATTAAGGGTGAACTGAATGATTGTATTAGGCACAGATCCATAGGCGTCGGTCAAATCCAGCCAGAGAACATGGATATCTATCCTCAAGCCTCGCCTGCATCAATCGATTCTATTATTGTTGAGACATCTTGCAAGCAGTCAGAGAAGCCTGGGACACAAGCTTTTTGAATGCCTGGTTCGACAAAGGCGTTCGCGAGCAGGATCTTAGTCAAACGTCTCGCCATCTGGTGGAGTCACAATATTTCAAAAATAGACCAATCTCAATTTTGGAAGGCCGGCGTTTTCATGAAAGGTCAACCGATGCCAACTCTGTAATTAAGTCTCTTCTAGAACTTCGTATAATATGTACACTACAGGATTAGATTGTTTAACTCTTTCAGTTTATTAGAAATTAAAACTAATTCAAGACGATGGCACATGCCGGAACTTAGTAAGTGTGGAAAAAAACTTGCAGAGGTAGCAAATACAGCCGTGTGTCGCTTGCGGATTCCTGTGAATTCCTCCAAAATGCTTCGATTGCTACGATTCCTTCAAATTCGAAGAATTCAGATCATTGCGCACAAGTTTTCTCGCCAATGTTGGTCCGTCAGATTCTTTGTTTGGAAGTTTGCAGGCGTGAGAAATTTAGTTCACTCCATATCTTTGTAGGATCTATCAATGAATGGCACTGTGAGAGCGAAGTGTGACCGAACGACGAACTCGATGTGTGTGACACACAAGTTGCTGTCTGAGGCTTACTGATGATTCAGTGACCACTTATTGTTTGACCGTAGATCGTATGTGGCGTGTGCCATTTCATTATCGCATGCGAGATATATCTCTGCCCTTCTATGAAACAACGACTCGGAAGAACGAACAGTCTAGTTCTGTGATGCACACAAAGAAAATCATAGCAATGTACTATAGCTTAGCTATCTCATGTCAGGATCATCCAATTCCAAACAGAATTCGAAAGTAACTGTTGCATTCAAAGTTTGATAATCATCTTTTCATGTTCCTTTCTCAAAGAAAAATTATTTCTCAACATGAAGCTGTGCCGACTTCTTAAGTCACGGAATCATAAATGAACATCTAAGAGCAATTCCATTTATTAAACAATTACATAAGTTATCGTGACTCATCTTGAACTATTGTGTAGAAAGACGCAGTTCACCAGTTGACATCACATTTTTGCAGGAAGAAGTCTTCTATCAGTTAATGCATCGCAACTTTTCCCTGTCGGAAACACATTTTCAGACGGAATGGGGGTAATTCGTTAACCCACTGCTGTTTCTAATTCTTTGCAATGCCATCATCAACTTTAGCTGAAGAGCTTTAATCAAGTGAACATTTGAAATATCTGTACTCACAATAATTCGTGAGTAAGCTTTATAAGATGCTATGCATTGCGAGAATCCCAAAAGTAACAAATCGTATGCATTGCGTTCAAAGGTTTTGCATTTTCGATCCATTACATTGGGGCAAATGAAGCCCTAGTTGTTGGTTAATTGCAGACATCCTTGGATCATCGAGATAACCACATTTTGTTGCAATGACTCGCATGTCATTGAATTGCTCTGAGGTGTCTAACCCGCTACCAGTCATCAAATTGTTCAGTTAAAATGTCAAAATACTGCATTACTTGTATCAAATCTCAACAGACGTAGCCACCACGAGACATGTTTCGGCCAGGTGGGCTACATCTGTCGTGGGGAGGTTCGAACCAGCGACGTTGTAGCTAGAAGACAGACACTCATACCCTCTGACCACAAGGCCACCGGACAATGTGTTGAGAGCGTGAATTACCCAGGAAGGCACTGCTTTAACGCAGGCACGTGGAGGGCGTACTGCATCCTGCAACCACCTGATGTCGCATCTGATGCTCAGCCGCTTCTCGTAGGCGCTACTCATTGATGATACCCAACAGGCCGAAACATGTCAAACATGTCTCGTGGTGGTTGCATCTGTTGAGATTTCATATAGCTATCAACTACCAGGTTATTTGAGAAAACTGTATTACTTGTTATAATGATGTTGAAACAAGCATAGGCCTAAGTGTAATGATATTATGATTTTTTATTAATACAATTCCTGTTTACAAAGATAGCCTTCCATACCCCTTGACAGCTCTGTAAATATCTCAAATAATGTGTGCGTTGTTAAATTCTACAAATTCACGTGAATACTCACCTGTTCTATCAATGAAGTGATGTTACTGAGAAGAATATTTACTTGTCTTGCATAATCATCACATTATGCTTCAATCTTATTGTCTTGTGACACCGCTTCATTAAGAGTGTCTCCAACCTATTCAGATATTTCAAAAATTTGGATGAAGAATTAAAAAGTCAAGCTTATCATCTGTCGAAACTAAGATAGTATTGAAAATAATTGGTGTCTCAAACATTTCCCATTTGACTGTTGGATTGAAGTTTGACTGTAATGCTACACTGCACTAACATGCAGTTCTCATTAAAAACTGAAGTGAGATAAAATCTTGGAGACTCTATTCAAGATTCTGTTCGAGCTTCGTGATTCATCATCAATTCCTCAAATGATGCGTACAGTGATGCTATTCGTACCTGACATCACAACTGCGGATGAAGTTAAAATTTCTTGAATGATGATGACGGCTATTTATGATAATGTCAGGAAGAACTGAAGCTGGTGTCCCATTTGCGTGATCGGTAGCCATCAAAAGATTAAGAATTCTTCGTATAAATAGCATAGACGAGATGTCTACTGTTAAAGAGGTGATTTAACAGGCGAGGTTGCAGAAATTCATTTGGTAAAAATCAAGTAATGAAATAACAGAAGTGTTGTTTTTGACGTGATCAAGAATTGGTGGAAACGTATTGCTTCTGTTATTGTTATTGTATTTCGTGTGGATTTTAATGTCAAAAGTCGAAGTCAAAAATGGTTATTTCCAAATACATTGGAAAACATGAGCATGTAAACTCGTAGGTGCATAAAAAACACATTTTTTTGAGAGAAAACAGCATGCGATCGGTGCTGTTGAAAAAATTCATTCCAAACACGAAGGAGAGGAGAATCATCAAAAATAAACTTCCAAATTTCATACTTATTGATTAGTGTTAATGTAGTATCTTATGATTTTGAAGATAATTATCCAGTGGGTGGATACTCTGGACAGGAAAAGTGACGAATATGTAAGATGCCGTAGAATTCATCATACAAAATTAGAAAATTCTAAGATTCATTTCCGTCAAAATCGCTCTGCAGGAAATATTTTCTCTAATTAAGTCACAAGGACAAATATCGAATATGCAGCTAATCGTTCAGGATCTTAAGTGAACCGAAACAAGACTTAGGTACGGTACTCCGTCATCTTGAGATGAGCCATTATCTCATTGCATACACAAGTGCATGTATTTGTTTTTATCAAGTACCTTTGTATTTTACTTTTTTGTATAATTCAATTTAACTTCGACCTGACGTTCCTGCTCAAGAGAATGCCACATCACTGTGCTAACTAGCAATTGGCTTCATATTCGTGAATGATTGTATACTTTTCTTATATTGTACATATTTTTCGCAGCATTTTACACTTCAACGTAGCAAAGTGCGTCAAGGTAACAAAGTTAAAAAAACAAGCTAATGACTAGTTACTTTTCAATAGGTACAAAGTATGATTTAAAAGAAAATTTTTATATCCTAAAATGTCTAAAAATTTTAAAAATACTTACTAGAAGGACAAACAACGCTTCTCTTCTCCTCATGTGTAATGAATTGGCGAGTAAGTCGTTCTGTTCAAAATTATGTTTGTCACTTATATATTGAAAAGATCCTATTTAACAGTCTGCCCATTCAGATGATAAGAGGACAGGTCTGTTTCCAATCAAAATACCAGATCTAGCTAATAACACAGCGGGATTACGCTATCTAAAATCTACCAAGTGTGTAAGAGAATTAATATTAGTTCCTCAAGCTAAAACGTGAAATAAAATTCTACAAAATATGCATACAAATTATTTGACTATTT
This sequence comes from Prostheceraeus crozeri, assembly GCA_907163375.1. NCBI lineage: Eukaryota > Metazoa > Platyhelminthes > Polycladida > Euryleptidae > Prostheceraeus > Prostheceraeus crozeri. Next base: position 90,558 of record CAJQUW010004647.1, on the reverse strand, counting down.
TTAATGAGGTCATCAACAGGAACTTGGTCAGGACGATCGCGTTTCGACCGCTTAATCCTGGACGCTCAAACCCGACCAAGCGCGGTCCTGTACATTTAAGATGCACAGCCTCAAAAATTAAATTTATAATAGAGAAAGATTAGCACCTATCAAAAAAAATAGAGTCACTATTTACTGAAATGTACCTCAGGCATTTGAAAGAAGGACAGAGTCCAGCCAGTAGAGGTCAAGAGGCGGGGACATAATCCACCTTCAACTCAAGACGTGCTGCAAAAACAATTCAACAATTCAAAAACAAAAACAACACGTGAGTTTCATTGCTGCTTGTAATTTCGACAATACTGTTAGGAAGCGGTGATTGTTGTGAATATACTTGAGCGCTTCTACTGTCGCAACCTCCACATCTATGTTATGTTTTCAGGGATAGTCTGATATGTCATTGTCGCATGCTAAAATGCGGCTGACTTTTGTGATTGTGTAATATACTACTCTTTCATCTGGACCTTACAGTACGTCTAGCTCGACTAATATTACTTAAGTATATTGTACTGTGTTACTTCTACTTTGTACATTAACATCATACCACAAATGTATTCGAAATGTACTCGGTATTTATTTTTTCTGCAGCCGCTCTGAGCTGAACATACACTGTGTGATAAAGTTGAATTTGGAACTTTTATTGGTCAAATGCAAAGTATTCTTTAATGTCTTGTTGCAAGAAACTTCTTTAACATGTTACAAGAAACTTGAGAGAGAAAGGTATCATCATCTTGTCATATACCGTCGCTGATAGGTCGAAATTGGCATTTCATGGTATTACGAGTAGATCTCTAAAATAGAAATTGATATATCTCTATTTCACTTATATATTTATAATTTACATTACATCTGAGAAATACTATAGTATTGATTGTCTATTGGATTTCACAGTACAGGGGCGTACCGAAGGGGGGCGGTTGGGATGCCGCTACCACCGAAAATGTTTAAGATAAATTCAGAAACAAGCTAGAATAAGCTTGACTCGAGTATCAAGGGTTAGAATTTTACAGTTGTAATGGATTCTTCAGGTAACACATGCACGCTTCTGTATCAATACTTGCCAACATCTCGTCCAATTTTGTGGCTATTAGTCATCAATGTTCAATTAGCAAATGAACGCAGTTTGTATCAAAAGGAAAATGTTTTGGTCATAATTCATAACACTTGATTAACTAATGCTTGATGTATTGGTCGAAAGTCACGAATGAGGTGTAAAGACAAAGCCCAAGCGCCTTCTACTTTCTGCAAATTCGTCAATAACAAGAGATGGTTCTGTTGAGAATTGGTGATATATACACATTGGTGACATTGGTGATGCGTACACATGTGATATATACATATGTGATATAAGATAAATAATAATAACATAATAATATAAAAAATATGGATATAAGATAAATAAGTGGTTGACATTCCCCCGAAGGATCCTGTGCACGCCCCTGGCATAGTAGATAGGGCTTTAATTTCACCAAACTTTTACATAGAAAGGATCTGAAGATGTAGAATCATTCTTCTTGTTATCGATTAACCTAAGGATGCACGAACAGCGGAAAATACTTATTTTCATCATTATTCAATTTACAATTTTGTGAATAATGAACTTTTTCAATGCTCGGTTTGAATTCGGTTGAATTTTAGCCATCAGATAAGGATAGTCCGCAAAACATTGTTGGTTTTGGAGTACATAGCCAATTGATGAGGATAGTGAGTATTATAGCTTAGAGCAATGTCGGTTCTACCGGTTTCACATTGTCAAATACATGTAGACACCACGCACCACGCACCCAGTCAATACCATCAATACATTTTTCTTTAAATAAGTCATCGATTTATATTTTGTCTTAAATTCTGTGTTTTATTTTGTGCATCTTCCGAAACGAGAAAAATAATCAAGTTCTATGACTTAATCGATGTTTTAAGGGATTGTGCTGTATTCATCGAATTATTGACGTACGTAAGCTGTATAGAAATCAAGAAATCGATTGATGTCTAACAGTCTATGTTGTCCTGCCTCAGCCTCAGCCAGTTGGTTGCAGAGATACCGGTGTTACGATATTCAGTTTCCCTCAGTTTTATTTTCCGATCGGAAATTGTAATCTTGGTTTTATATTCCTACTAGGAAAAAGAGTCCTTGGTCTCATTTTCCTAGTAGGAAACTTAAAACCGCAACATATTCACGGTTCTAAGTTTCCGTAGCATACATTTTCCGCTTTCTCTATTGAGACCTTATTTGACCTCATTGTGATGGTCTTATGAACATGATTGATTAAATGGTGTTCCATGACTCCGAACGTTTGCAACAAGATAAAAAGCCTCGTGTCTAATCGAACAATGTCTGAAGCTCAATGGAAGGTGACAGCATGTCAATCACAGATTCGATGGTCTTAGAATATCTTAAGCGAAAGAAGTATATATGATTTTTTTATTGAAGGAAATTCTTCCCTTGGGAAAAAAGACGGAGGGGGAAAATGTATCTGCTGACTTTAACAAAATTATAACCAGCAAAGCCAATAGGAAAATGAAAGAGACTAGGAAAATAAAATAGGGTACAAGGAGCATGGTTAAAATTTCCGATCAGAAAATGCAACCCAGCTTAGATTTTCCGGTAGGAAACTGAAGCAGAGGGAGAGCGAGTACTGTAACACCGGTCTAGCTTCGACCGGTTTTGATTACGTCGATCGTCGCCTCATTCCAGGCCGGCTCCAACCCTGATACGCTAAGCTAAGGGAGAATTTTCTGTCACATTTGATGATAATTCTCTGTTAGAATTTGCCCATCTGATATTTCATGCTAATCTTGTACAGTTTTAAATGTGATAGATAATTAGTTTAACCTCATCATTGAAGCGCCCTATTGAGACGGCATATTTTTGAACTTCCTCATTCCTTGATGAATACTTTCTGAGACGCAAATGACTTTCTAGAAGATGATGGGCTACAGTTCTGAGAGCATTGTTGCTGTGATATCTATTTGTCGAGAAGAGTTTGAATCCTTATTATCTTCCCTCGAATGTTCTGATTGTTAATGATGCTGTCGTTGGATGATAACGGCCTCACAAGTCCGCAGAGATGGTTCATGTGATTTCGATTTTCCCCAATGTCGTACGGGGTCACGGCATGTTCTCAATACAAGCAATTGATCAGTGGAGATTTAACGAAATAAAAATCCCTCAATGACGTGAGCGAGTATTTACTGTGGTTATTCATGCGGTATTGGAGACGTCTGCGCAGTTAATAACTCGCCGGAACACATTTCCGTCCCTACCAACCAGCACCTAACTCTCTGATTCCAACTACCGACTTCCGTCATTAGCAGCGGCTGTGTACCAACTCTGACACGATCAACAAACGTAAGTTAGGGACTTGGTCGTTTGGTGGGAGGGATAAAGATTTTGGAGACGGAGAGCAAATATTTCAGATAGTAGCATTATCGACGATAGAGTTCTCAGCTAGAATCTGATTTGAAACAAACTGTATTTGTTAAGATTTGATGAGAGTTATTTGCTAAAGATTTCATCGACTTGTGAGTCTACTCGTGTCTGTTCATGTTTGTCTTGACACTGGGCTGACACACTCCAGTCCGGCGTTATATTTGACTGCAACTTTGCCTTCGCGTCAAAGTTGATGTTTGTTTGCATTTCGGTGTAAATACATCGTATTGCGAGTAAGCGGAAAAAGCTTATGTAGGAGAGAAGTCAGGAGACATTTTCAACGAAGTAAATCACTCCGCTTAAGCAGCAGAATCTTATTTTACAGTTTATTTATTTCTCATACTGTGTGTTAAACTGTATTTACAAAAACTACTCTCGGTTGTGTTTACGGTTTCCAAAATGAGTTAAGTTCATTCGCAGATTCGAGACATCCAAAATTCTGTACAGACTGAAAAGCTAGAAATTAATCTAGGCATTTTACACCAAGAAATGCTTGTATATATAATTTATAAAATTACATTTTAATGTAATTTTACAAATTACATTTAAATTGCCCCATCTGAACATCAATTGGTTTATGATTCAACTATCAGATCATTAATTGAATATTACTGTCAGGTTTTTGTCATATTATCTCAATGCTAGCTTATAAGCTTCAAAGAATCGAAAATATGATGCAAAACAGAATCAAATTTTTTTATGATCGCTCCAAGTCTCCAATGCAACTGGAGACACTGCATTTCGCACTACAGGAAATCATCAGTATGGTTCGGAATGGACCACACCAGCTCATAACTGAACCAAAATGACTGATATAGTTGATGGACTACACAACAGTTTGCTATGCCCTTACTGATCTCGGCTTAGCATTATGTCGGATAATCACAAAATATTACAGAGTATCATATTGAGCAAATATCTACCTGCTATTCAATAGTTAAATGCCATGGTGGTCAACGCCGAGGCAAGAGGAGACTTTTTTGAATTTTTTGACTTTCACTTATTACTTTTGTCATACATTTTAAGAGCGTGTTTTAAACGATGGTATTATTTTTGTTATGCATTCAATTTAAGTAAATTAGTTGATGGAAAAAAATTCAATAGTTAAATGTTGGATGCTGCTGCTGCTTCCATAATGTTTCTTCGAATCGAATGCTTACTGTTGAAAAAGATGTATTGCACTATACGTAAAATGAAAATATCATTATAAATGACTTGTAGGCTGACTCGTCTCTAAAGTGCACATGGTGCGAATTTTGAATGAAACTTCTCGTATTGAATACAGTGATCAGGCCGAGACGACATGCAGTATCTAAAATATTTCGTCTTTGATAGTCTTATCTAGTGATTAGAGACTGGCATTTTTTGCCTATGAATGACAGTTATGCTCACCGACTAATTTATTAAGCTTGATGATCGTCTGCTAATATCACCTTACAAATGTTTGTGCTTTTAAGAGTCACATAACTCAAACGGTCCCAGTGTAAACTATCTCCATTAGCCAAAGTCCAGTCCGAAACAACACAGGCAAAAGGTCCAGGGGTAGCAATTATTTAGACAAAATCAAGCGGATATATTTAAAGTTAAAATAACGTTTCACTAATAAAGTTTCACTCTGCCGTTAAAAGGCAAAGCGACGTATTTCTGAATATCATGGTATTGAGAAAACTGAGGTTAAAGCTAAGTTTGATATTTCATAATTCTACGTCAGCTTTTAAAATCTCTGAATTTTGATCTTTCAATTAAACAGCAGAACGTATTTCGAAATATTTTGAGCCTATTTTGAGTATTTTATTTTGAGCCATGAGACATTCTTCAAAGGCAAAACAACGTGTTTAGAGATGAAAAAATTAATACGGACCTCGATATCTAAGTCATTTATTGTTATCCTAGTAGCAGGCTCATTGTGATGAGACGGTTTACATCTATCATCATTGAAAATACAGCCTAATCATATAAAGACCAAAATCCTTTTGCCAATATCGATGGAATAGAATAATGTAATCGCTGAATTTCGACCATTTTTGAAGATACTGCATGGCTTGGATGAAATTTCTCATGCAGTATTGAATATTTGTGTCGAGGGAGTTTTTTATTTTGCACTACGTACACAACTTTGCAACCTATGCAAAGCAACTTTCTGCTTGAAACCGCAGGTGGAAGTATTACTTTATATCATATTCTTTTCACGTTTATTTCGCATTTAAGTAATTGCAACGCACGATAATCAATGCGGTCACAGAAAATAGGCAAAATTATGTTCACCAAGTTGCAATCGATGAGATTAGCTACATTAATGTAATGAGGGTGATGGGAAAGAACATAAAAATGACAAGTCTGTTCACCCGACATCGACAGATTGTAAAGACTTACCTGATCGTTAATCCTGATTAATTCCCAATGGAAGCTTTTTGAATCTACAGTTCTTGCCGAGATGCATCGCATTTTGACAGCGTGGTAATAAAATGATAAAAAAACAATATCACAGGATGCTAATATTTATAAAACCAAACTTGACGTCAAGCAAAATCGTAACTTTCGTAACGGAGAAAATGTTTGTAAAAATGAAATTGCGTTGAACAATTTGAATCGGAAAGAAAGCTGAATCTCACGCACGTGATGAGCACTAATTGTCTATCGACTCCTCCAGATTAGAGTCAATGGCTCTATTTCAACAAAACAGCTATTTTTAGTCACGATTATAAGGTTTACCCGAGCTATTTTGTTATTGTTCTGAAAACCTGGGGGTGATGGAACCCTTCTGATCTTGAAGTTCACATGATTCAATCGTTTCCGAAATGATTAATTCACAATGCAATTGGTGTAAATTCGTTCCAATGGTGGTTACCACAGAATTAGATTAGTTTGCACTTTCAGTTTCCTAGAGGCGATGACTAATTCAAAACGATGACACATGCTGGAACTTAGTAAGTGGGCAAAAAGGAATCCCTACTACCTTACAGATAGGAAAAAAGTCCTGCGTAGCTTGCGAATTACTGCGAATTCCAGCAAAGTTCTTCGATTGCCACAATTCTTTCAAATTCGAAGAATTCAGATCATTACGCACACGTTTTCTCTTGCTGTTGGTCCTTCCGGTCATTAATAAAAATAAAATAGCAGGTGACGAAAATTGGTTCACCTGATGATTTCACAGCAATCCTTACTGCATAGTGCATGGACTGAAGTGTAACTACACAGCGATGTGTGTTTGGTGTGTGCGGAATGGTATCAAAGCACCCACGCCACTCACTCACTCACTGGCTGGTGTCCAAATACGGCTGACAGCTTATTGTTTGTCATTTCCAATAGAAAGCGATATACGAATTATCTATTCGAGGAGCAAGTTGTCTTATTCTTTGGTGTACCATTTCGATGTTCAGGACAGATACGAAGCTTTCATTTGGTGACCGATGCTCGCGCAGATGAATCTAATTCTGTGGTGATCTTGTTGCTGTATATAGCAATTCAAAATTTTGATTCCGTTTTCTTTCAAAAGTTGATCTTTTTGAGCTGATGGCAGTTGACTTTGATAAACGATGCGTTTGAGTCAGTCATCGCATGAGAGTGTCCTAAGACTCTGAGCAAGTCGGTGTAAAATGTGTAGAAAATTGAAGTAGGTGCTCATCCAAATGAATGAATGCACTGAATATACTGTGCGGGATGATAATCGGTTCATTTTTTGATTTGGGATCCGCTGTTTGTAGCTAATACCGACATTGCCTATATCGCTGGTATGAGTAGTATTTTAAATATATTGCTATCACTTATACAGCAATTGCATAGATGTAGTTTTGGATGAATGAAGATGTTAATAACAGCTTCATTTGCTCTTTGCTGATGGTTCAAGAGTGATTTGAACTGATTAAGATGCCTAATTTCCTAAGAAATTGACAAAAATGGTCGATTTTCAAAAAGTACTTATTTTTCATGTCTAATGTTTGATGTTTCCACTGGCCATTTGATGAGATTTGGATTATTTATCAGAAATTTATATATAAACAAAAAGTCACAAAAAATAGAGCACTTAGTCATGAATACAGAGTTATATAGAGTATATCGCTTTCTATTGGAAATGACAGACAATAAACTGTCAGTCGGTTTTGGACACCGGAGTCAGTCAGTGAGTGGCGTGCGTGCTGTGATGTCACTTCGCGCACACCAAAACGCTACATTCAGTGCTTGCACTATGCAGTGAGGAATGCTGAGAAGGGGATTGTGGAATCAATAGGTAATTTTCGTGTGCCTGCTATTTTCTTTAGTAATGATCGGATGGACTATCAGTATGGAGAAAACTTGTACGCAATGAACTGAATTCTTCGAATCTAAAGGAATTGTGGCAATCGAGGCACTTTGCTGGAATTCACAGCAATTCGCAACCGAGCCACGACTTTTTCCCTATCTCTGTAAGGTACTAGGAATTCCTTTTGTCCACTTACTATGTTCCAGCATGTGCCATCGTTTTGAATTAGTCATCACTTCCAGGAAACTGAAAGAGTAAAATAATCTAATTCTGTGATTCTTTCTGATGATCTATTCGCAAACTTTTCGTTCTAGAATATATCATTATTTTCCGAAAGCTGAAAGTTTATAGCATCAGGATATAGATGACTCTTCAATAACATTATCAGTAAACCAACACAAGTGATCACATAAGAAATAAAGAACACCAAACATAGACAGTAATTACAGAATTTATCTAATTGTTCTAAATAATTAATCTTGCATAGCTTCATTTCCTGCGCGAAATTTGGGAAGTAACAACTGAGAATGTATCTCCGTCATCGGAGTGAGGACAGATTCTTGTATCAAAGGATTCACCTGAGATGATTCTCATAATCAACTTAGTCGACACTGTGACTTATGTCCAAAACTTCCACTGTGACATGTCCCGAGCTTCATCCTTTCTCCATCGATCCAAGAGATGAAATTAACAAATTCGATAAAATTGGACATTGATTTTGGCTAGACTCTACAGATTATTGAAGCATTCTTGCAAATCTCTTTACCTATTGATGAAGAGATTCAGTTTGAGGAGATTGTGTGGGAGGAGGCAGTATAGCGGCTCTCACAACCGATATTGGAAGTAGAGGCTGGATGGAACCCTGGTCATACATTTTCATCTCAAGAATGATAATTGCGCAAACAACTAACTCATTCCAATCCTTCTGAAGGGTATGAGGGGGATTCAGGGGTATGAAACATCAATTCTAAGGTAGCACAATGTGCTCCACTGAAGCGGGAGAGAGGTCGGGTAGCATTTTCAGAACTTGTAGATCCCTTTGTCTAAGTGGAGAATTTTTTGCAATATTGTTGATGAAATCAGCACAATTTTCCCCCTTTTACGCGTACGTTGCTGATGTTTTTGTCTACAGAACATCACATTTTTCCTCTGTACCTGTTTTTCATTAGAACTACTTAAAGCTGTTTTTGCGTTCCCAAAATGATTTAAATTACTTGTGTCTGCAAAATTAGGCATTTTGACATTCGATTAGGTAGTTCGTTTTCTGTTCGCGTTTTAGGAAAATCATCTGCAGAAGTCAATCTGACAGATGAATCAGAGTATCACATATATTATAATTGTAAGCGCAGAGGCACGGAGCCGTGGTAGGAAATTGCGAGTCCGGTTCCGTGGCGTCTTCTCTCAGTTCCTTTGGAGTCTGGGTCCGAGGTTGTGGAGCCGTTCTAATGTCCTGCTCTTGATCGGGCTCCGACATGCCCCGTCGAGCCCGAGTCCGCACTCCTGTTTTTAGGTGTACACAATTCTAGATACTTTACTTCATGTGATATTCCAACAAACTATCCACAGTTAACAAGCATACTAAATTTGCTACAATACAGTTGAAAATATGCTTATTTCAATATCAAACACGGCTGAGATGCAAAGTAAAAGATAATGACAAGTTCAAGATAAAATGAATGAACTGTGTTTATGTTCGGAAGCATATTAGGCAGGGAGCTTTTCTTCCATGTGGCCGAGTTGTCATTTATCCCATTCTCATTCTTTTTGTTCTGAGTGTTTAGCAAGAATGTAGAGCGTGCCTATTTTAAAAGTATCAGGTGTGACCCGACCAAAGTTTGAACCAATGTCTCCCGGACGCATAGCGAGCACTCTATCACAAGGCCACAGCGCCGGTGATACTTTCTGTTAATCGTGGATAGTCTGCTTTGTCGATTGGTAGCGACCATGAAAGCGCGCAGGTAATGATTCCTCATTTTTCATGTCGCTCGCTCGTCATACTACTTTCATTTCATCACGTATACATGTATGTTCGCTGCGCCAGCGTGTAGATCATCTACTCGTATTAACATCATTTGACCATCGTGCTGCCTTCAACTGAGGCGGCCAGAATGCCATCCATGTCAGACTAACGTTGTCTGTGAGCGGTCAATCCTTCTGAAACCTGTTCTAACTGTAATCAGATAAAGTAGTTCACTGATATTTCAAAATTTACCTGCTCAATGACAGATTTTTCAAATTTTGTCATCATTGGATTAAGCAATGTAGAATTTCTCATTTTACGTATTTGATATCAATTAAAATTATTTGCATGAAATATCCCGATTGTATACGTCGAGAAATCTCAAACAATCTGCTCCATTGTGCTGAATTACTCGTTTCGAACTCTACAAAGCAGTTAATTCGTCGCAATATGTCCCCAATTCAACTGAACAAATAACAGATCCTGCGGTCGATAGTTTCAAGCACTCAAGTATTCTAAGACGATTTACATGTGGGATATTCCTCCTCTTAACACAGGAGAACTCAAACATGCGTGTCACAAGAGGCATTAGGTGAATTAGGGAATAGACGAAATAGTGGGAATTTTTGGGACATGAATAGAAAGTTGTAGGTAAAACCTGGTGCTGCACTATTTCCTGCCTTTCCTTTTCTTATGCTTGGATAAGAGGAAGATTTTCGATGAAACTGAACTAATGTCGCCGACTAATTAGTTGATGATGGAAAAACTTCATCCTATCTTTTACTAGACATCGAACATCTGAACCGGCGCAGTGGCCTTGTGGTATAGTGTTCGCTCTGCGTCCGGGAGACCTGGGTTCAAATCTAGGTCTGGTCAAACATAAGACTTTAAGAAATAGGTACACTCTGCATTCTTGCTAAGCACTCAGCCCGAAAGAATGAGAGTGGGATAAATGGAGTTCGACCACATGGAAGAGCGACGTGTCGCCGAATATTCATGGGTCATCTATCCCCCCCACGTTTTCAAGGTTGTCTAAAATCCGTAGAAATGAATCAATCGTCGGAAAATCTTTAAATGTGCGTAAGTGAGGACGTTTTCTGCCTACATAACAAAATTCGTGCAAATCGGACGAGTAGTTTCTGAATTAGGGGCGATAACTTGAAGTGAAGCGTTGTTGCAGCTTGATTTGACTTTTTATGACCTCATCGCCTGAGCAGGAAGCACTTGAGGTCAACAAAGTCATTCTCGACAGCTCGTTAAGTGATGATGACAAGGCCACATCCCTTGCACCAACATTTTTAACCTAATAAAGGTGTGGCAAGGTAGTGGCCGTGGAAAGATTTGGGAGAATTCATTCTATACATGTTTTAAGTCCTTCAGTGTAGGTTAGCCTACATGCGTTATGAGAATCTTTAAAAACTCAGAGAGTATATCTATAGGCATGCTTGTCAAGTTGCTTCTGATGAATGTACTCGTGTTTCTGTTGACTTCATTTATTCACACCCCTTCATATGTAACATTAATTGAATTATTTTGTAATTCTGTATGATTTTTGATTGATTTGATTCTGATCAATATCATTTTTATTGTTATGTCTATAATTATGTTTTCCATTCTCATTTTCAACTCACAGTGATGTAAAATTAAGCTGAAGTCAAATATGCATATGTACATCTGACAAATGTTCAGTATCATACTTAGTTCGCTATACCTCATGCAACTCACGCTCCACTACTTGGTCTATATGAATTATCCAACAGCTAAATAAAAGACAATTTGACAGCAAATAATTGACAATAAAAGACAATGAATGTTAATGACTCAGAGAAATCGACTTAACAATGATGTCATATCTATGACTCGAATATATAAAACAGAACAGATTTCTATGTACATCACTGCATTCATCATATCAAATTGTGGTTTGACTCCGACACGAAATTCTCAGCATAATATTAAAGCACAGAATTAGATTGTTTAATCGTGTCACTTTCCTTGAAGTGCAAACTGATTCAAAGCGATGGCACATGCAGGAACTCATTAAGTGGGCAAAAATAGTTGTGCGTCGCTTGCGAATTGCTGTGAATTCCTTGAAAATGCTCCAATCGCCACGATTCCTTCAGATTCGAAGAATTCAGATCATTGCGCAAAAGTTTTCTCGATATTGTTGGGCCCTCCGATCATTATTAAAAAAGTTAGCAGGCGGACGAAAAAACGTTCACTAACTTCTCTGTAGAACTTGACATCAACTGTGTCTCTTTGCTGTGTGATCCGGCTGATAACAGTCACTGAAAATTCGCACCATTTGGCGTGTTTAATGTTGAACTGGTTGCTCATTGTTCGATTGCTATGGCATTATGTCAGCTGATTGTGCCATTTCACTGTACTAACGTTACTTGTTCCAATGCTTCCTTTCTAGTCAAGCAGAAGAAGAGACGACTTGTCTAATTCTGTGTATCAAAGCTTATTAAATGAAATTAGAAAATCGGTTTCGTTGTAGCTATACCTCATGCATCTCACGTTCCACCACTTGGTCTATATAAATTATTCAACAAGCAAATAAAGGACGCTTTAATTCAACGACCTGATGTACTCGTAGTATGAAACTTCAAAATCAATTACAATTACGACCATAGCTATAGAAATGTCGTTTACCATTGATACCGCATTTTTCATGGCAATATTCCTTGCAAATGAAATATTCCACACCGCAACTGTAATGCTTTTGACAGTCATTGCAGAGCCAGCTTACCGACCCGGAAATGGAATCAGTTGGTTTTTCAGGAGACACAGGCTCACATAACGAAATTCGAAAACCGGTTTCGTTGTACTGCTCAAGATTACCCAAGACCCAACCTTGCCTTCTATCCATCCCTTTAAACCAGTATGATGAAGACCAAATAAAATTGGCAATTCTAGCTAATCATCACACATTTGCTGTATATTTAATAATAATGCCGTTTCTTGTATGACTTCGACCTCAATAACGAAAATCGCAAGGCCATACAGCGTTTGAACAGAGTACAGTAGAATCACAATAAGAAGTTAATCAAAAACAAACACTGAGAAAAGAACCATGAAGTTAAATAAGTGTCGTGCTATCAGTCATTTCAGAGCGAAATTATTGTTTGCTAGCCTACTCATCTTTGTCACAAATGAATCACTTTGAAGTTTAGTCGTGATCTTTCGTTGAGCTCTTTAATTTAAGGAATAGCGCCTCCGTGAATCTCCTCGTGTCTAAATGTCGTGTTCTAGTGAATGAAGAGCGCAATCCGCCTTCCGCGCGCCTGCGGTAAACCATTGTCTAATTTACGTTCTCAACAGGTGATCCGATGGCCTTGTGGTTAGAGGGTCTGCCTGCATGTTCTTTAGCTTCAACTTCGCTGGTTCGAATCTGTCTTCGTTAGATGAGATCCAGCTGACCGTGTGGTAATGTTCCGTGGTGGTAACACACGTTGGGTTTTAGAAATCAATAAATATCCTGATTGCATGTGAGAAATCGTTCAGGTTATTAGTAATCACTTCTTGCGACTGTACCTCGAGAAACTTGATATTGGTAACCAACAATTTGTAGGAAAGTGACTGTTGATATGGGAAGAATGTGCCGAAGAATATTCGTATATTGCGCATATTTGCTTGCTTCAGCCTCTTCGAAACTTCACTGCCTTTGTCATGACTTCAGTTTTCGGTATTAATTTCAATTCTCGCTTTCTGTTTGTATCAACAACAAAATTCCCTGACAACGACGCGACATAAGGGAACAAAGTTTTATCTTGAGTTTGCTTGTCTGAGATTTCTCACTTCGGACTGTTTAATGCATTGGTAATCTGGGAAATTATATCAGCTGCACGTCCACGAGAAGATTGTCGTCATTGGGTCGATGCTCAATAATTCATTGCCTATTTTCACTCTCAACTAAAGGTGAAGAAGACAGGTCACATTTGAAAACTGAGTTTGAGGCCTAATTGTATTAATGGCAGATTTTAATTTTCAAAGCAGATAAATTAACTTTCACCATTGTTGCAAGGTGGTGACCAACAATTGTATTAATAGTATACTCTTGTGCGTTATTGTTGATTATTTCAGTTGCAATAGCTATGATCCTCCTGGGAAAATTGATTTACTTTGATCTGCGATTATTTGAAAACATGGCATCTGTAAGATTGCGATGAGAAGAGCAAAGTCGTACAGATAGGTCAAACGCCCGACCTACGCCTCTGTGACTGTTTGTGTGTTTTCAATACTGTCATTTGCTTTCCTTGAAATTCTGAATTTTTCCACTTTTTCCACTTTCAATATGAGTACTGTACTTCATATACATGAGTCTGTGAATCATATCATGATCATCTATAATACAACAGATATCAGATGGAATATTGGACATTCAAATGTTATGTAGATACTACTTGTTGCAAGTTCTAGTTATGGCGCATGTAAGTAGTCATTTTTGTGTTTTAATAATTATTTGAATTCTTTGGGTATGTTTGTCCTCCTATTTTATAGTCACATTTGAAGTTTTTCACAGGCAAGTTAAGAGAGTTTCTGACTCGATATAATTTATTGGTCGAAAGTAATAAGTTATAAATTTACACGTCGCACAGTGTGACGGGCCTTCGGCATCCAGTGCCTTCTTAACGGTCGATGGTCCAAAAAACTTTTTCTGACCGGCCAAATCGAACTGACGATTATGCATGTCTATAAGCGTGATTAAGATGAAAGTAAAATTCACACGAAATAAAGGATGTTGGATGCATACTACAACAAAAAGACAATGGCAGATTAATCATGCATTCGAATGATTGAAAGGATCTGACGAGGCAAAAAGAGGCTTGGCGACGAGAATCTAAATTTTTGTTAAAGATTTGATGCAGGAATTTGTAAGTGGATATCATTGCTTCATTTTCTTTCATAAGCACATAAGCCAACAGACGCGCACACATTTAGAAATCAATGTGATGCTTTCTCTTGGTTATACATGCAGTGCATATACATTTGTGTATATTGTTTACTATTTAGATATTATACATTATGAATATTGCGCGGTCATAGGTATCCAAATGACAATAATTGTATTTTACTTACTGTGTGACTTCCTTTATTTCTGCAAGCGTACATAAGATTGATAATTATATTGACTGAAAGAACTGAGGAAGTTTCGGCAATAACCTCATAGTACCACGCCGGCAGTGCTTCGTTTTATTTCCGTATCATTATTAAATTTCTGGCTTTGCTTTTGCTTTATCTCTCGCTTGTAAAAGTACTCTATGACTTTTTGAAATATTTATTTTTAGACCAGACACCCTTGAGCAATTACTGGCATTTATCATGTCGCAGCATTTGAAAAAAATATTCAACTTTTTATTCTAAATCATTGTCTTCTCATCGAATGCCATTTTGTTGTTTTCTTCACTTTTCTTTTTTCTGTAGCGATGTTCCAGAATACACATTAAAATGTTGCATTATGCTACAATTACAAACAATGTTTATTGATCATTTTCATATTAGTATATGTGACTTGGTAGCAATTTAAGTCTGAAGGTAGTCTAGTTTGCAGGCAGTTGAAAGTCTTGAACTGACGGAGATCTCTTGACCAGTAGAAATTATTGTTAACGGATTTTAATCAAAAATAATGGATGACTATTGACCTATATGAAGTACAAAGTTTCCAATCTGATAAGATAGCTATATTAAAATGAAAAGGTATATTTTTTACAAATGACATGATTCACCCTCATTTGCCAGAAGAGTATAGGAGTATAACAATGAGGCATTGGGTATCCCTATGAATGTAAGTAAAAGCTTGTCTTGTATTAAAATCATCTCTATTTTGACTTTTGAATGTTCGCCACTTACAGTCGTAGTACAGTATATGCATCATATTTTTTGCAGTCTCTCCTATTACTCTCCTATCTGGTCAAGAACGGATCGGAACGCGTGGTGACAAACGCGAGGGAGCATGTGTTTGAACTGCGTAACTTGGAGAATTATTACTTCGTAGATGAAACAGGAAGAGATCAAGGGATCAACAGTAAGTGAATATTTCTCTGATTTTCCTTTTTTAACCTGTGGTGGCTCCGAAAACCTAGTAAGGTATTCAGCAGTCGTAGCAGTCTCTCATGGTCGCAAACGTCTCTCTAATAAGTAAGTTTAATGAAGGAGATTTGTGGATTCTGTAGATCAGTTGGATGAGAAGATTGATTATGTCAAGAAGTTTGACAAGCTGCTTGCGTATCTCTCATACAGACTTAAACCATTTTTATAAGAAAATGCTCGAGAAGGCTACAGTACTACGCGTAGTTGGGCGAAGGGATAGTAAATGCCATGGGTTCAATAATAAAATTGACACGAGCATCTAGAGATTTCGAATAGCTGGATATCTGAAACAGGCTTACTACATGAAATCTGACATCATAGAAATTGATAATGAAACCTCTAGAATGGAATCAAAGCTTCATGCAATTCACAATAATAGTGACACAAAAATCGCACGCATTTTCATTTAGGTAGCTACACTTGTCAACGGCTGCATCATTGGGTTAGAATCAGTGACATGTGCAATTCTAAGCTTTTCATTGGTGGTTCATGTCCCAACTTAGTTCCTCGGATGTGCCGAGAACTTGAGTCAACTTCCTGAGTCAACTTGAGTCAACTTGTGTGAATTTCAGATAAACAATGTTTCTTTCTATGTCTGACAGGAAAGGTCAGTCGTAGTTCATGCATATTGAATATCTAAAGAAAGTGACAGCTATTAAGTCAATTATAGACACCAACATCCTTGATTCCCTGACCACACTCGCCTGACTGAGGAAGGAAGTCAGGCGAGTGCGGTCGGCGAATCAAGGGTGTTGGTGTCCTGTATTGACTTAATAGTTGTCATTCTCTTTAGATACCCAATGTGAAGTTTGAAACAACATTATTGTCATGCTGAAGTAGTATCTGTGACAATGAAGAATATTATTAGAACATTATTTCATGGCAGTTGACTCCACAAATGATTCTTATTTACTTTGAAGTCTGTATTCCCTTGTCACGTGTCTAATGTTCTTCCACAAGATGCAATATTTTGGACTGGATTAATTGCTGCATCACTAGATTTGTCATTATGTTCGTCAATGAGTCGGAGAGATTCGCCCGTTTTTTAAGTTTCAGAAGCATTCGGTTCTTTCTCTCCATGAATTATTCATTTTTAAAATTTGAAAATTAAAAAATGTTCCATTCAAAGCGTGGGTTAGAAAGACACATTTTTTCTTTCGGATGAAACATGAAGGTAAAATTTTGACTCAGCTCAAGCGATCTCTGACAAGATCGAATTGAATCATCAATTGTTGAGATTGAAAGGGCTTAGAAAGACCTACCTCATATCATTATTCTTATTATACTGTATAATGAATTTCTCTTGTTTGTATATGTGCGGATACACGTAGACCTTATCATTAAATGCTTGTAACTAATTAGGGATTTTATATGACGCGTTGAAGACACACTCGTTAAATTTTGACAAATTTCCTAACATTTTCTCTCGTTAATATCTCTAACGATGGCGACCTAAATCTTACCCCTTAATTTTAACGTGATTGAAAACAAGAGCGTGTTAAGATTTCAAAAATTTTTAAGGAGAAAATTCTCTTGAAAATAAGTTATTCTTGTTATTGCATGGAAAATATAAAAAATAATTGAAGTTGCGGATTGTAAATTTAATGTAAAAAATTAGTTTGTTATTGCAAATCACACATACTCCACCGATGTGAGGGCTTATTCACTTGCAAAATTATCATAATTACGAGCATATAATGTATGATAAGTAAAATAAAGAAAATCGGAATCAGATAGGCCTATGAAAATTACATCTAATAGAAATTTTAAATATAGATGCTGAAGCTTTGATGCGCTTCCTTATAGTTCAAGGCAGGTGTCTGAATTTGATAAAATTTGATCTACATTGTTTCTCTAAAACGAAAATCAAAGCTGTTGCTATCAGATGTTTAAATTCATATGCTGAAAGGAAAGCGTGTAGATGTTGAGCAAGACTAAAATTGGAAAGGTTCCTTGTCTGTGAGTCATAATTTTATGAAAGAGCCAAATTCAAGTGAAGGAATGAACTGACTTTATTTGCTGGGCGATTAATTTCTGCTGTTTTCCTTTAAGTAAGTAATGCCCTTTACTAGCTGCCGCTTAGCTCCCACTCTTAGAAGAACCTCAATAGAGGCCGAGGCACAGGAACAGTACAAGTGCGCCGTTCCTTTCTTTGGTTTTTGCTAATCCGATTAGGGCGAATTATAGTCCCTGCTGTGGACCGAAAGATAGCTTGACCAAGTACTTAACTACTGTGACACAGAGACAGCCCACTGAAAAATTCGTCCGAATCTTCACCTGAATTTTCCCCTCCACGCCCGAATTTTTTGTTGCGAAAATTCGGGTGAAGTTCACGAAAACGTAAGCAATTCGGGTCTTCGTTCACACGAATTTTGCCCGATTTTAAACTCGAATTTGACCCAATTGTTTTACTTATGACCCGAATTTTGTGGGTAAATCTTCACCCGAATTTACATCCGAAAAGTTTTCCATTACCCCAAATTTTCCATACAGAAATTTCGGGGGAAACTACTGGTTTCACTCGAAACCAGGTTTGGACCAGAATATGTCACAAATGTTGCAGAAGCTGGATAACAGAGCCCACAGGCTAATTTACAACCTATACTATGGCAGCAACAACGTTCGACTATGCCAATGCAAGAGAGAAGAAATTCAAGTAAGACGTAATGAAAGAAGCAAAAAGCTTTTTAGACAAATCGCAAGTAACAAATCCCACATCCTTCACGACCGTATTACGAAAAGAATGCGAAGCCAATACAGTGTGGTAATGTGCCGAACTTTGAAAAGAAAGAACTCTTTTTTCCCTTATACAACTGCATTGATAAATAAAGACCTCAGTAGAACTCCCCCTTGAGACACTCCATTTGTTGAACTGGTATCTCATCACACCTTACGTCCTGCCGTTCTTTAATTTTCTGTATTGATTACTGTTTCTTTTACTTGTACGAACAATTCAAGACTGTCATGTACTGATTACCATTTGATGATAAACAAATAAACGCAAATAAGAATAATAATTTGACCAAATTCGTGTGAAATTTCGGGTGGAAAATCGAGTGAATTTTTCAGCGGGAAATGATGTTTGATTGTTTCAGAAATAACTAGTAGCAAGTGGCAGACATAGACAATTTAATTTGAAATATGGACGACAATATAAACAAGCTAAGGTGCATTTTTCTATCGAAAATGGACCTTCTATGAAAGTGGTGTTCGCATGGAATGAAGAGATAAGGGACTACTCTACTGCCTTTCCATGGCCAGGCACCATTCTTTTACGAAGGTGCAGCTAACCGCTTCATCCTTAATTGCAATCCTACAATATTGCCAATAAGATACGCTCCAATCTCATTGACAGTCCCAAAAATGTGATTGGAAGTCCACAGGAACGGCATCCTCACTAAAAGTATTACAACTCTCAGATAAGTTTGTCAACACCGTCCAAGCCCCCAGAGGTGGAATAGTGACTCAAACGCTTCACAAAACATTAATACAAGATAGTACACAATGGTATAAGACAACGAGGATGAGTAGGTTTATGCAGGTGCGATTTGATTTTTGAAAACGACAATAATATGCTTGTTGAACTGACAAAATTAGACCACAGATACATTTTTTGATAGAAATCTTGTATTTTTTGTGTTACTCATAGAAAACATGAGTCATTCGTGTTTTTATGATGAATAATAGCAAAGTTAAATTGATAAACTAAAAAGACATTATTCCAGGTAATCTAATAAAAGTGATAAGATAGCATTCGGACAAAGCATGATTAGCTTGGATATTATTTATTTTGAAACTTGAACTAAAAAGAACAGTTCTTGGATTTTGCTTGAATCTGAGGAAAAAGTTGTGTTTCATTTGTGAAATCATCAAACGAATGCTGGGATCTACATTTGTATGCGTCATTCTAGATCTGCGATCTCGTGACAAATAATTAATTTCAGTTACGAATCAACGAGCAATCAGTTGAAGTTGGAATTCTGAGCAATCAATTAATTGACTGCAAACAATTGAAGATCGATTAATTTTTCTTAATCCTTGGTTCTGGCTGATTGCCCAGCGATCTTTTGGTCGTATGATCGGACTATGACAAGCATCATCGGCAAAGCCACCGATGAGTGAGCCCGAGCCTAGCTGGTAGGATAGCTCAGTCTGTAAAGGGCAGCTATTCATGCAGAAATGCAAATGGTCCTGGGTTCGAGTCTGTCATGTTTCGGCTCATTAAAAGTTTTCAACACTAACCTTCAGCGACCTGTTGTTGCTGAGTTTGTGATGATTGAAGTGATACAAGTTAACTCCAGATAGACATTGATACCTAATCTTCCCGACCTCAACTCGTCTGACGGTGCCGCCATGCTTGTGGATTAACTCTAACTTGATGAGAATTGCATGTGTATGCATATTGGCTTACACATGATTGAGAAAAAGCAACGTGAACAATGTATTTGTATATTGATATCTGTAAGATATAATATTATATATAAAGTGCATACATCAGGGGTGGGCAATGTGCAGTCCGCGGAGATGAGAGCAGCTGCCTGAATAGCTGCCATTTCATCCATTATCAGGATACATCAGCAGGTCTATTTTGCATCTTTCAACATCGACACAACTCCCAATTTAAAGCCATGCCCGGGTAATTTTTAGATTTGCAGTCAGATATTTAGTGAAATTTCGACGGCATTCATTATCAAGTTTGCCTTGTTTAAAGCGATATTTAATGAATGCCCGTCGAAATTTCACTAAATTGCTAATTGCAAATCCAGACTCAACGTCCTCATTAAATAGGACACGCCTTGTATTTTTTACACATTTATGAAATAATAAATAAAGATTTCATTAAAGAGATAGTATTTTGCGCCTGAAATGCAGGGTTGCTACAAATCTATGAATAAAACGCATTATTACACCACAAATCAGATGTGGTATATCACTGACCAGACCCGGGTTCATCATTTGCCTAGTCTCAAACGACAACATAGTTTCGCCGTTAAATAAGTATACTAAAACCTGCGGCCTGCGAAGTTTATCAGACTCTTGATATGACCCGCGAGTATGAAAAGGTTGCCCACTCCTGTTATACATAATAGCATTTTCCTGTTAATTTACCTCCTTCTTAATTAGAAAAACCGCTTAACATTCTCTATTCCCCAAGTGGACACATGCATTGCATATGAATGCTGTCAATTTGCTAATATGCTTGATTCGACATGTCTTATTTGTCCTTGTGGTGATGAATTATCCGGATGCATTTACCAGTGCACTTATATTATGTGAACGAATTACATTTGAAAGTTACAGCAGTAATCGAGAACAAGAGCTATCCCCACCTTAATGATCTTAGGGCTATCTCAGTCAATTTTGCTGGCTTGAAAATACGCACATTTCAAACTATGTCATCACATATTAATATTGACAGAAAGACGGATAGTTCATGACTGGATACATGATTCCCGTCCGAGTGGTTTATGTTGGGATCCATCACCATTTATCATTTATCAATGTCTCATTGCAAAAAGCTGGGTTATAAGGCAGATGCTCCAATTGCACTTTTTAAAAGGCTTTAGATTTTAGAATAATGAATACATTTTCTCTCTTGAATATAAATGACTTCAATACCTTATCAGTTTTGTCACCGATTTAAAAGTGCAAGGAATATTTCCACGTCGTCTTAGCCAATTTCTTCCACTTTTGAAGTTATCTTCAAATTTGCCTGTTTGCCTTAACACTTTATTTCGCATCCTTTTCAACTTACGCTGACGACTTATCTTGTCATATGATGAATCTTTTCGCACTGAATCTGTCGACCGATATACTAGTGAACTGTGAAGTATGCAAGCAAGAAACTATTCAAAAGTTCGTGAAAAAATATCAATAAAATTAGATTTTCTGTAATCGTATACTAAAATAGCGATGATAGTGAGTGGGATTAACTCTCCCAAGAAAAGTATTCGCTTTTTACATTACCATAGTGCAGTTTGCACTTAAATGACAGGTCGTTGAACTTTACGATGTACAAATGATAATTATGGGAAAATTGAATATTCTCCAGTGCAGAAAGAAGTTAACGATGCACTGCAAATGACATCATTAGAACTTTATTATCTACACAGTCAAGTGCTACAGAAGGTGGTTTGTGAGAAATATCGTTTGTTAGCGTGCTGGCCATTCGATAATGGACTTCTGAGCTTCGAAAAATATTGCTCTGAATGGAATTTTAATCGGAATTATTGCTTCCAAAAGCATTATTAGTGATTTCTCTAGAGAGTAATTGAAAAACCTAACATGAATTGAATAAGGTAGCGAATTCTAATGATCAAAAGTCATGAGAAATTCTTGCATTATTCATTTTCCAACGCTTTTACACTTTGATGTATGAGAAAGTGTCGCATGGAAGCTTATTATAAGTATGACAATAAGATGATTTTAAGAAATCTTGAAAAGTAGTTCTTTTTTTAGTGCTAGGAGAGATGTTATCACGAGAGTGCGCTATGTGCGCTATGATCCAATGGTATTTTGCAGTGGTGGTCATCGATAATTTTTTCGATAAAGCGATAACGATAAAACGATAAATTTTTCCGCTAAGTCCGATAACGATAATGCGATAAATTTGGACATCCAAGATAAAGCGATAACGATAAATCCTGCGATAAATCCAAAAATATGGTGCTCCAGTTTTACTACTTATATGTATTAAAAACCTCTTTTACACTTAGAACACCATATACATGTACATGTAATATTTAATAAACAATAACACCAAAAGACCTGAAGTTAACACTTTATTACTTCACAACGACATACAAACTAACAAATCTGTCACAGAACAACATCCCCTTGGCACCTTGAACCTCTGGTTGAGGAGGTGAACGCTCCCTTTCAAAAAAAGGTTTTCAAAATTTTGTTCACTGAGGCCAGCCCTCCTTGGTCTCAGGACGTCCTTAGCTGTACTGAATACCTCCATGTACGCGAGTCCTCCACTCTACCACACATGAAAGCCTCATTACGAAATAACGGGATGAATGTATCAGCTGACCATTAACTGGCCATTTGATGGCACTTGTACTGACGTTGTTCAGACAATGAAATAGATGAAAAACAGTTCAATGCAGTCTCCGAGACTATTTCAATTGAGGATAATTAAAGTCCTCACTCACTGATTCCATCTACCGAATCACGTGAAATGGAAAACGAAACTAGTTGTAAAATAATGCTAAAAAACGGTTTTCTTGTTTTCTTCTTTATCACTAAATTTATTGCAGGATTTATCGCGGGAAATTTTAAAGCGACGAAATTTTCCGGTCTCTGCGATAACCGATAAATTTTCGACTAAAGCGATATGATCGCTTTTCTTATCGCAACGCCCACCACTGGTATTTTGTGTTGGCATCCATTGTATGCAGTTATGTTAGTCACAGCCATCTATACGTCAACATGGCCATCTCTGGTTTCGAGTAGACTGAAGCGTAGCCAATGTCTGATATTCATGACGCTGATTGTCAACTATATCGTAGTATGCGCTTGTGGATGACATAGCAACTTGTGATAATGTAGGCTGTAGACCAAACAGGTCACATGTACATTTGAATTACTTAAAGTAGTGCCGTGCTATACTTACATGTGCGTGTATCTGAGTGACAGTCTGCATGCATGTGCGTGTATCTGAGTGACAGTCTGTATGTAATGGTATCGGAAAGCACATTAACTAATAATAATGATAAAAAGCTTTATTGCGATATGACAAACGCATGACGGATTACAATTGATGAAGAAGAACAATTATGTAAGTTTCTTAGTGAGTCCGGCAGATAAATGAGTGGTAGACTGAAGACGGAAATGTCAAATGGTGAAGTCAGCGTGAAGCATTCGGTTGAAAAGTTCCTTCCGATGTTGTTGCTGTTCAATATTCTTTGCAATGAATGCGGTCATCTTCTAAGATTCCGGTCGTGGTTTATCTTAGGGGGATGGAACTTGTATAGTGGATGCGTTTCGTTGGTAGTAACCTTCTTGAACAAGCGGTTTTCAATTTTTGCAATAGTGTCTTGAATGTTGATCGCCTTGCAGTACTTGAATTTGTTGCTTCTATTTACGTAACTTTGCTGGAATAGTTGCTGGAATGATACATGTAATACATAAATTGACATAGATATCCTCCTTTAATTATTACGCTGTGATAGACGGCTGTACTCTTGCAAAAGATCAGGAATACAAGTATGAGTGCAAAACTCGTTCTAGTCACTGAGCTGAAGAGCCGACGGTAAGGCCTTTGATCGGTGCAATGGATGCCAAAAAATAGGCGATGTGTCATGCTTGTATGATACTATTGATTCAGTGATAGATCGGACTCGTGAATGGGCTGATTCACAGAATAATTCTCAAATTGGCAATTATGCAAAGACGAGACACATTGAAAGCCATACAAAATATGAAAATCGCATTGAAATAATGTCTCAAGCAAATGAATCAGTAAATTCTAACCGAAGAGGAAATGTTGTAAGGGGTAAATTTCGAAATGAAGATCTAAGACAAAAGCCAGATGAAATATTCAGCTTGAATCAATGAAAAAATTCTACTGATTGTCCCTCATTGGCCAGTATTGTAAGTATACATTTACATGTAGCCATAAAATCCATTTTGTATTGACTCTAAGCTATACATACTGGCATAGAAATCGATCCTTGATGTGCTTATCATGAAAGGTATATTCACTCGTCTAATCAGTTATCGCGGACATTGGCTTGACTGACATATTCTTAATTTTCATAAGTGCTTTTATGGTGCTTGGATGCACTTATCAAGCACCAAAATGCTAAATGTTATCTCATGTTTATGGTATCAATTGAATGGTTGATTTCAAAGTGACAAAATGAGACTTTTAACGCAAAACTGAAACAATGTTTTAAAACTGATTGTAAAGTCAGGTAAATGAACATGGTTTTATAGCCGTGCTTTGCGCATTGTTTCAAGACATTTTTCAAATATAGTTTTAAACCATACATTTAAAAACGAGTTTAATCATCAGTTATAAATATGTCTGCTAAACCTTGTTTAGAAAAATTTCTTAGACCCCATTCACTCACTCTCGTTTTACGTCAATTAATCCCGTCTGACGGGTTAGACCCATCTTTGAGCCATGCTTTCAAGCAATCTTCTGCAACCGTGGCTTTGGGCATGGTTTTTAAACATACTTTTGAATGTATTGTGTTTTAAAGCATAATTGGTATCCCAGAAATCGGTGAATGTGATATAGACCAGTTGATAGACACCCTGATGTCACCTTTATTTCACTAAATAAATGACAAAATGACAAAAGTAGATCAAAAGGATTTTTTTCATTTTAAAACATTTCCCTCCTGAAACGACTTACTGAATATGCATAATTACTAAATAATAACACGCGTGATGGGGAGGATTTATTGAATTTTATAAAACTCATAGATCACATCGAGAATTCGTTTTATCATCTGAAGAATGATTCACATTCTAAAATGCTACTTAAAATAGAAGGAAAGATAACATGAAAATGCGATGAGAACCTAATTATTTGGAATTGATGAGCATTCATCGTCAGAGATTGTCGTCATGAATTTGAAGGTGAGTTCTTCACTTGGATATCCATCCCTATTAGGACAAAAGCAATTGTGAATGTCTTTCCGATAATGAGTTGTAGTTGACGAGGATGAGTCATGTGTGTACTCACGCCTTCTCACACCTGTGACTTCAATTCATCTGAACTCCTGTCTTGAATTTCATGGCGATGAAGTTGTCGGCCAATACCTTCCTTTCTTCTCGCAAAACACGCTTGAAGAGGGATTTACCCTTGCTGAAAATGTGTTAGTTCTTCATTTTGTCTTGCTATTGCGAATTGCCAAGATTGCTAGTTTGTTTTAGTAATTTCCATTTAGTTCTATGTTTTCATAAGTATAATGGCCTTCGTGGCACAGTGGCTAAGTGCTCTTGGGCCTAGCGATCTTTTGGTCTAGAGGTCGAACACTGTAACTGTCATTTGATAAGTGTACCGTCCAGGCTATCAGTGGGGGTGTAGCGACGTTTAAGCTTCATGAGTAATTAGCCTAACGCTAAATTTATTAAATTTTAGGAGAGGTTATCCTTTCTAATATTATAAAATCAAATAAAAAAAGTAATATATAATATAAAATAAAATAATGATATAAAATTCCTGCCCGTCAAGCCTTATCAATCATGGCTATTGTTTGAACCATCACTGATGTTGGAGCAACACATCTAACAGGGAGTCGGCGACATTGAAAATCTTTGAATGAATTTGAATTTGAGAAAACACTGAAAACTTTGAAAAAACCTGGAAAACTTTGAATGTCTTGAATTTTTTTGGCATCAAAACTTGAAAATGAGCAAAGGCTATTTTTTTCAATGCATCACATCACAATAGTGATAACTCATGCAACTCTAGTTTCTTCTGCAGCTTTTAATCACTGACATGATTTGGTTTTATTTGTGGATGAAGCATGATGCATGTAGTCAGTACGAATGCGTATAATGCATTATAATGCATTTTTAGTAAAAGCCAAAATCAATCAATTTAACAGGGCTTTTCATACAACTTCATTATTATTATTTGCAATTCTGCCTTACAAGCGATATGTAGTTAGAAAATGTATTTGCGTACTTAATTTCAGTTTTTTTATGTGTAGTGTTTGTTTATCATAAGATGGAAAGTAACGTTCTGATTTGGTTGAAGTAAGTTTCAAGTCCAACTTTAGTGTGTCGCTTTTTTGTAAGAATGTTCCTTCCAGTAGTGCAAAGAACCATGTTCTTGTAAATTTTAGCACTGAAAGTATGAAATTTTCAATATCCTCTCTGAGTGTGCGAATTTATCGTGGTTGAGCTTTTACCAACGTTGTATTAAGTTACCACATCTTTACCACATTATTCACTGAGAAATAGAAGCGATACATTTTTGGAAGAGTTTGATGAAACAGCGTCATCATGAGGCTTTTGCAAAAACTTGGGATGACTGATCAATGATGATATTTCTTCGTCTAATAATTACTGACAAAAGCAAAACATGGTATGTGGATGAATGCAATCTCCTTATAAAGCAGTTAAAAAATGAGGATTCCTAGAGTACAATCGCGAATCGGCCCTGGCGTTTCTGAACCCGTTTTGTATGAAGGTAAGATTGCCAATGACGACAGGATTTCCTGTCTCTACATCATGGACGACAACCTGATTTTAGTCGATTTCATAGTTTGTTCCATCCGTTGATATCAGCGCGCGACATATATCGTCCACTGATGTTTGCCAATTGTCAGTTGAAATCCATTAGTAAAATTACACGCAATTGAGTCTGTGATGACGCCTGTCTGAGATGAGAATTGCTTTTTTCTGACGGGAGTAGTTTCAGTGAACTTACGTGTTCATGAGGATCAACAGACATAGAGAAAATGGTAGCAAGTAGTCGCACTTATCAAAGCTGACGATGAATAATTGACAAGAGATTGCCTTTGCTACTCTGGCTTTGCCTCCACACCTCATTTGGTAGTTGATATGAGATGTGTGTTGGCGATCAACATCTCGGGCTATCGATGCGGATTTGTTTTTCTTGAAACGATGACTTGTAGAAGTGCCTATGTCAGTTCATAAATCCTCAATTTGAACAGGGATTGGAATGGGACAGCTCTAAAAAGTTCAGATTAGTACTTATTGGTGCAGTTGCCAATTTCAGTTGTTAGGGAAGAGTGAAACAGTCCAGGAATTACTCCAGAGACGAGGTCATTCTGAGATCCGCGGGACATTGACAGTGTCACGCACGTAATAATTGGAGGTGGCCTGCCGGAAGTATTTTATTTAATTTAGTGACTTTGGTACTTCTATTTCGGAAGTCGATTTTCGTGCAATAGACAATCATTCCGTTTGTATTAGGATTATACTCGTACTTATTGGTAGAGTTATTTTAATATGTCTCAGTTGGTAGAGCGTTGGCCTAGAATGCCAGAGCTCGGTGGTTCAAATCCACCAAGACGCGCAGCTATTTTTCGTCTGCTGAAATAGAAAGCATTCAATTGTCATGTGTGAGAATGAATTCCAACATAGAAGGCGTTTGACCATCGCACACACGCACATTATTAAAGATTTCTTCCTCTAAGTGTTCTTATCAAAGGGCACGCTTTTAGCATGTGGGAGCGTCTTATCAGATCTCTGAAAGTTCGGAAAGAGGATTCTATAATCATGCCATGAAGTGGACGATTCAGAGCGAATTTTAGGATTTATCTTATCCAGACCGACCAAATGTAGGTTATATTGTGCAAAATGCAAAAATGAGCATCATTGTTTTGTGTTGTTTTTGAATGTAGGCAATGGAATACATCTTCCTAACTTAATCACCGTTCCCCAAGACAGCTATCATTCTGAAGATATGATTCTGAGATTGAAAGAGGTCGAAAGAGATCGAAATGTAATTTTGTTTCTCGTTGCATGAAGTGGCTTCAGGGGCATTAGTGCAATCATTCAAAAGCCGAGGAACCAATCGAAGTAATTGGTGGAAAAGATCGACATTTTTTGTCAAACTGCTTGACATGCCATCGCAGCAATGGATTGAGCATCACTTTCCCCGAACTTGAGCGTAATCCTTCAACTCTTTCCAAGAAATAGTCCATTTCTACAAATTTTTTCGATGTTTCTTGCAACTTTCACCTTTTTCGTAGGAAACAGCAAAAACTGAAAATTATCTAATCGATTATATTCGCAATGATTTTGATTAGAATTTAAGAAAAAAATATAATGTATTTCTCAAAAGAATGCCATAGTCTTCACTCTGGTCGAGGTAGCCTTCGACATACGCCTATTTGATGAGCAGGTGTTGTTGCAACGATTTTCTGCTAGTACTTCAAATATAGAAAGATCATTTTTCCGAATAGAGGGCTTTTCTGAGAAGCAATGGCGCCATTGCACCAATATCACTAAAGAAAGCATCCTAATACTTACTGCAGTATTTAACAGTCTGATTGATATTGCATAAACAAAGTGTTCTACTGCGTAGATGTGTGTTTAAGCAAATCTGCGCATAAATCGGTCATTTTTAGTACATGCTTGGGTGTCATGTGGGACCTGGTTCATTATGAAAAAGTAAAACGTAAAAGCATCTTTAGAGTTATTATCACTGAATTTGTTGAATCATAAATTATTTTATACATACACGTGCATGCATATTGAAAGCATACATTAATGTGCACACGCTTGTCATTTCGTGCTCCTCACATTTGATAATGGATCGCATTATGCGGGAAGTAGTAAGAAAACGGCGAACACCAGATAGCGCAAGATGGCCGCCGTCGTGGCTGAGTCCCCCCCCCTCTGGTCCGCCAGTGTCGTGATGTGCCGGCGAGGTTCCGCTGACGTCCCCCCCCCTCTGGTCCGCCAGTGTCGTGATGTGCCGGCGAGGTTCCGCTGACGTCCCCCCCTCTGGACCGACAGTGTGTGAGCCTCGGGTGTCTGTGTCCGACCGCCTGGTGGACTTGGGCGACCGTCTAGGTTGACCTGGGCGACCGTCTAGGTTGTCTTGGTTAAACTGTGGGATGTTTTGGTGTGTAGTGTCCAAACGAAGCCTCGGATGTGAAAACGGAGGCCAGATTCGGATTCAGCGTGAAATTCTGCATCTGTATGGTGAATTTGAAAGCAATCGGAGATAAAAATTTTTCGCTGACGTCCCCCCCCCTCTGGACAGCTTGCTTCGATCTTGGCTTCTAGTGGACGGATTTTGTCGAGTGAGGTGTCATTTGAAAGCTAAGAGTGAGACAAATTCACTGAAACAAACGGCTTGTTCCTATCTGTCTTCGTTTACATGTGAGACGCCATTTAAGATTTTAGGTCGGAGCTCACCTGAAAAAATCCTAAGTGTCAGAGTGACTTTGTATGGGAAAAATTAAAAATTTTCCAAAGTGTGGAATTTCGACCTGGGACCTTTACCAAAGTTTGTTTCATCAAATTTCGCTGACGGCTTTGGAATCAGCTTGATGTTATTGTCATTGGCGAAAAACGACAGAGTTAGAATTTGGGACGTTTTGGGCTGTAGCACCAAAACGAAGGCTCGGATGGGTAAACGGAGGCCAGATTTGGAATCAGCTTGATGTTATTGTCCAATGAGGATCATCATCCAATGAGAATCAAGCATTTCTTTATAAATAGCGAGCCTTCCACAGTGAGAATCATTCCATCGTTGAATCACACGAGTGACGGACGCACATTTTCTCTCTCTCTATTCTATTATCCAACTAAAATGGTAAGTCGCTACTTCCCTCCCTCTCCTCCCTTGAACGTAAACTTAATACAATCTTTTTTCATTTTCATGCATCTACTCCATCTGCTGCACTAGTAGGACAAAATGACGGTCAAACGTTACAAGGTTCGCTCCGATCAGATCATCTACAACTGAGGCCAGTGGAAGAAACAACCAAGGTACATAATCCTAC
The DNA here is from genome assembly GCA_907163375.1 of Prostheceraeus crozeri. Classification (NCBI taxonomy): domain Eukaryota; kingdom Metazoa; phylum Platyhelminthes; order Polycladida; family Euryleptidae; genus Prostheceraeus; species Prostheceraeus crozeri. The sequence continues at coordinate 60,346 of CAJQUW010004647.1, read as the reverse complement.
ACCGCTACAGCGTAAATTTAAACAAGTCTTGCGTTATGACGATCATAGCGTAGTACTCCAAACGGGAATGCTCCCTTCCACGGATGTCAAGATAATGCGCAATCAGTATGGGGACTACATACTGATCCCCGTGAGTACGTACATTCGCCGCCAACTCGATATTATTGAGGAGTACGTGACATTAAATATGGACATTCCTACTCCTCTTGCTCAAGAGTGGAAAGCGAGAGATGACAAGGATACTCCCTATAGAAAGATTTGGGATGGTAATCAAATTTGCCTACCGGTATCACATTGGTGTACTTACTATAAGAAGGAGGGAGATCATTCAACAATCATCACATGCGACGAGGTCGGAGAAGGTACTTGGGATATCCTTTTCAAAGTGAATGGACTATATTATGGTCAGCACAAAGATAATAAAATAGCCTCTCTCTCCATGCATATGGAATCCATCCTATATATTCCAAAACCAGCCAGCGTAGATGACATAATTGATCAAATCCTCAACAGCAGTGGTACGAAGCGCAAGTCGGAGAAGAATGCTACATCAAAACGCAAATCAAAGAAGGAGAATTACTAGTCCTTTCCTAACTCTACCCTATGACAATTCGCTTATGTGCTTTGAGTGTCGTAGACGTGGTCTTATTAGATACATTTTACTTCTTCGTTGCCATCATATCATTTGTGTATTTTGTCGTGAAAAGCATCGATGTAATTCTTCATTTTGTAATATGTTATAGAACGCTTCCTTAGATGTGTAAATTTCCGTTTTAGGCTTCTATCATCATTTTTATGGATTGTGAGGGTGAACCTGTACAGGAGCTCAGTGCTATTGCTATGAACAATTGGACATATCAGATTGTTAGTGTCTATCATCAACATGCCAACTGCGATCCCAATGTTGATCAATGGGCGAGAAAACACATTCATGGACTTAATCTGAAATATTTGCAAGACTATGGCTTTTCTTGTGAGAGTGCTCTTCTTATTGACTTTAAACGATGGTTAGCTGCTTTCAATGTTATACGCATCTTTTGTAATAATCCTGGTAAGGAGAGGAAAGTATTTCCCAATCTAATCATTGATGATATTTTGCTCCCGCCTTGGGATAGTAGAGTGAATCAACATTATCATGAAGTCACGAAACGTTTTAAGGATTTGTGTGTTCCTATTTTGTCTGTTCGTTGTAGTAGCTACGTTCATAACCAATGCTTCTTTCCTCCTTACCTCAACACTGCCAAAGTCCTGTATGGTTATCATTGCTCGCTGTATGATAGTTATCAGCTGTATCTATTTTATCTCTTTCAAACCATTGATTTATAATGCATGCTTGTTACCGTTATTCAATAAATGTTACTATGAGAAGAGTTGTTGTTTTCATGCAATGGATGGGTTAGATAAAGGGCGATCATGTCTTTCTCAAACGACTGCGGAACATTACGTTTTCATAGGCAAAGTTTAAAAGGAGCTGTTCAAGATTATGTGATAAAATTTCATAAAGATGAGACCGACATCGAAGCAGTGGTCGATGATGCTAGCACTCTATTTCTAGAGTTAATGAATACATTCTCTGATAGCATTATCATGGCGCGATTAGTTGCGAAAATTAAGTTTAGTCATTTTGGAAAGGAAGAGGTGGAAAGTCGCTCTTTCCATTTTGCTTCTTATTCAATGGAAGTGGTAGATCACCCCCAAGAATTTTTTAAAAGACATATGATAAAAATTGCTGAACGTCTTAACGCATTTAACCATCATGGTAGCAGTCTAGTGATTGAAGCGATTTCAGATATTCACATTCAACTTTCCATAAAGAAAAATTGAAAATGCAGTGGTACTTGATTGTAGCACAACTGGTTTTCGAGCTATGTCTGCTCACTCTCGAAGTATATTCCTTCTGTACATGCGTCTATTATTTAGAAAAGGCTAGCAAATTCATATCTTCAAAAAGACTTGCTATAGACATCAGTAACGGTGAAACTATGTGTTGCGATGTATGTAAGCGAAAGGATGGAAATGAAAAGCGCATCTTCAAGAGATGTAAGCATGCTTTTTGTCAACGCTGTTTCATACGTAATTGCATTCAACTTTGCCAATGTAACCACTGTGATATTGCTCATTTCGAGTGTCACTTATGTCGCAATAGTTAGTATCTATGCAAATGTGGTAAAGATAGGTTTTAGCAAAGACTAACACGGAAAATGGCGAAACGTAAAATGACGAAACGTAAAAGTCAAAAGTTTTCTTCAGCCATTCAAGCTCTCCGACGAATGAAAGCAAATCAGCGATACAATGCTATACGACATGCTAACGATAAATTCATTTGTGAAATTATTTCTCATGTGAGGAAGTTGAGGACGAACAAATTAGCGCCAAAACAACGAAAGTTACTTAAGCGATATGCTACAAAATTGCGTTTCATCTCCAATCCTAAAGTCGCCCTTCAAAGAAAGAGGAAAACTCTAACACAAAAGGGCGGTTTCCTTTCAGCAATACTTCCAATGATAGCTCCTGCCGTGGGCAACCTATTGGGAAATATCTTTGGCTCTAAGCGTTAATTATGCAAATGTTGAGTCTCAAAGTAATAAAATGGATTTCAGACTTCAATGTGATAAAGTTCTGACTGTATCAGGTCCATCTCATGCAGGTAAAAAACTGTTTTCACGCTGAATTTATTGGATAAAAGAAGGGAGTTGTTTAAGGAAGCTATCAATCGAGTGATTTGGTGTTATGGTATTTATCAACCGTCGCTGTTTCAGGAATTGCAAAGTCGCAACTTTATTCGACATGAAGGAATTATTCCAGTGGATAAACTTCAGTCTAATGATGTTGTTGTATTGGATGATTTATTAAAAGAAAGTAAGAATTCAAAAGATGTTACAGATATGTTCACTCGCGCAGCACACCATAAAAGGTGTTTTATCATCTATATTACACAAAATTTGTTTCCTGATGGAAAAGAAGCTCGTACACGAAACCTGAATACACACTATTATGCTATTTTCAAGAATCCGCGAGATAAAAGTCAATTTGAAATTTTAGCGCGACAAGTTGCACCCAGAGGATCAAAAGCCTTAATTGAAATTTTTCAAGCAGCTACTGAAAAACCATACGGTTACTTATTCATTGACTTTACGCAAGAGTGTCCGGAAGAATTTAGATTTCGAAGTGATATTTTGAAAACTCCCATGATTATCTACAAACTATGAGTTCTTATTCTCGCATGATTGTTATTCCTCAGGATGAATATGTACAATTGACTGCCATGCAGCAAGTAAAGCAACCTCTTGCAAATCAAATGTATAGGAAAGAAATAGATTATCAGCAAAATGTTCACATCAAAGATCCACATCGTGCTGTATTATTACAATCGGAAACTGTTGAGCAATTGAAAAACTTGAAGAATAAGATGCGTGACTCTGTATCGACTGCTACACCTTTAGCATCTCGCGCACATGCCATATCTCTTTTCAACAGTATTGAACCCCATCTCAATGTAAATGATAGAGGAGAAATCATTACAGATGAAAATAAAGTGATTGATGCTTCACGTTATGAAGACTTGATTCAGTATGCGACACTTAGAAAGCGCCGTCAGGGCTATGTTCCACCTGGTTGGTCATACTTTCTTAAACTATTGAAAAAGCATAATGTGCCAAAATTTGCTTTGAATAATGAGACATTGAAAGAACTTGATTCAACAGTGGCTACTACTCCAATGCTTCAGACGATGAAAATGCCAACAAATTGGTTTAAGGCGTCACCTGCTACATCCCCTCCCACACTCACTAAGCAAACAAGAGGAAGAACTCGACGTAGATCTACATCGCCACTAAAACTGGTAAAAGGAAAACGTAAAACAGCTCCTCCCAGGAAATACATGTTCTCAGACTATTAATATGAAGCAGATGTGTTGCTTGCCATGTAATGAGCCGCCAGAGGTGAATGTCGTTGTCACTTGCACTTGCTGCGCCAGCTCTCATAATGAAACCCCTAAGCAATGTGAACACGATCGCAAAACCGCTAAAGCTAAATGCTGCAGTTGTTGTAAATGTAGAAAGGCAAGAAAACAAAAAGATGAGAAGGAGGAAAAAGAGTCAGTCGTCATCGACTGAACGTTTGAAGTCAATCTATTATGATGTAAAACATCCGGCAGGATTTGCATCTATCAAGAAATTATCAAAAGCGAGTGGTCTTCCACAATCACAAGTGAAACGATGGTTAAAGGGTCAGGCTACCTATACACTCCACAAACAAGCGAAAAAGAAGTACCGCACCCGCCATTATATTGTTCATGACATCGATGAACAGTGGCAAGCAGATTTGTGCGATGTTGCCTCCATTTCAAAACATAACTCGGGTAATAATTTTATTTTAACCGTCATTGATATTTTCTCGCGTTATGCGTGGGCTCAACCTTTAAAAACTAAAGAAGGGAAAGGAGTAGCAAAAGCATTCCAAACAATTTTTCGAGAAGGTCGCATTCCAAAAAGAATTCAGAGTGATCAAGGAAAAGAGTTTGAAAATCAGCATGTGACAAGATTATTTGAGAGGCATGACATTGAGTTGTTTAGTGTAAAGAGCGCTTATAAAGCTGCACTCGTTGAACGTTTTAATCGCACATTAAAAAATCGCTTGTGGCGACATTTTACTGCCAACTTGACACAAAATTGGACAAAGGTTCTACAAGATACACTCCATGCCTACAATCACTCTATCCATCGTTCTATTGGACTCAGACCAGTAGATGTAAATGCTGACAATGTAGATAAAGTGCGCGAATCATTCCAACGTAAACGCACTCATGTGAAAAGTGATGTGAAAATTGGCGATAAAGTTCGTATCTCAAAAGTGAAAAGTGTTTTCGCTAAAGGGTACCTCCCGAATTGGACAGAGGAGGTATTTACAGTATCAAGGATTAATCAAAAAGACTCTCCGACCACCTACAAGTTGAAAGATTACGATAATGAAGAAATTGAGGGTAGCTTTTACCGCGATGAGATTGAGGTAGTCACTGAAAGTGAAACATATTTGGTAGAGAAAATCATTCGATGTAAAAAACGGCAAGGTGAAGAATGGTGTCTTGTTAAATGGAGTGGTTATCCTTCAAGTATGAACTCTTGGATGCGTCGTGCCGACATCTTTCATCTAAGTGATCGACAGTGATTCATGCAAAGTTGTAACTAACAATGTTTAGGGTTTGAGCTATGAATCCAACTGCCTCATTTTATTCACGACCCTCCTATGTAAGTGGTGGAGGACAAATTTACATCGGCGCTCGCCGCCAACGTGGAGGTAGCATACTTGGTGCACTGAAATCTGTTGTAGCACCTCTCATATCCAATGTCGGTAGATCTTTAAAACGAAATGTTTTAAGTAATGCCGTTGGCTTTGCTGGTGATGTTGCTAGTGATCTTTCCAGAGGTAGAAGTTTTAAGAGCAGTTTGTTGAATCGTGGAAAGGAACGCGGTTTAAAAACATTGAAGCAGACCTTTGCTGGTGTTACTCAAGGAAAGAAATCACCTAAACGAATGAAAAAAGGAAGGAGGAAACATCGCGGAGCTGGTAAGGTGCGATCTTCAGTCAAAAGGCATTCACGCAAACGTCGCAGAGGCTCTAATCATTCATCAGGCGCTAAACGACGACGCTGCTATAACTTCTAATCATGGAGTGTAAAACTTCCGGTTTTTGTTTATTCGATCAACAAGCCATACAGACAGATATTCTTAGTTCAAGTATTGTAGATTATCATCCTCGAACAGCTGAGAATGCTGGCCCCATTGAATTTGTTATTCCTGGTGGTAGTGATGACTACATAGATTTGAGTTATGCGATGCTTGATTTGAGGTTTAGAATTCAGCAAGCAGATGGAACTGCTATTGACGATACACATAAAGTTGGACTGAACAATTTACCATTGACTACATTACTTCGTGATGTTTCTCTAACGATTGGAGAGCAGCAGGTGGAAGGTGGTCAAAGCGATTATCCCTATAAATCATATTTCAATCATGTATCACAGTTTCATCCAGCAGCACAAAAAAGTCATATGGAAGCCATGGGATGGTACAGAGATGAAGCAGGAAAATTTGATGTTGAAACAAACAGTGGCTTTGTAAAGCGATCTGCTATGATTAAAGATAGTAGAGTATGTCAGCTATATGGTCCGCTGAATTTAGACTTCTTTAGACAGTCAAAGTTTTTACTGTGTAATACCAGCATGCGACTCAAGCTGACATTGAATAAGCCTGAATTTGCGCTGAATGCATTTGCTAAAGTTGACAATTTTAGAATTCATGTGGAAGATATTGCACTTTACATTCGTCGAGTAGTACCGAATCCAAGTGTCATTAGAGGGCATGCTGAAGGCCTTAACCGCCAAAATGCCATTTACCCCGTTCAGCATACAAAGCTTCTCACCTTTACAATTCCGAAAGATCAAAAGAGTTTCATGAAAGATGGCCTCTTTCCATCGGAAGCACCGAAGCTCCTCATGGTGGCAATGGTTGAAAATGATGCATTTAATAGTAATATAAAGAAGAATCCTTTCAATTTTAAACACAATCAGTTAAGTGAAATTGCTTTACGTGTTAATGGTGTGAGTCATCCTGGTCCACCCTACAAACCAGATTTTGCTTCGGATCAATTTATGCGCAGTTATGTTGATTTTATGGATGTTTTTGGCTTTTACAATACGGATGACACCAACGGACTGACTATGAAAGAGTTTAAGAGTGGATATACTATTTATGCATTTGATTTGACTGCTGACAGCGATATTAGTGCACCCTATCGTCAAGCGAACGTGCCTCATAATATTCGTTTGGATTTGACGTTCAAAAGAACACTACCTGAGACGATCAATGTATTAATTTATGCAGTCTTCGATTCAAATATTGAAATTACAAAGTATCGTGACGTGATTCTTCAGTATAATCGTTAATGAGTTGGCTGACTGCTGACGATATTAAGACTAAAGTGCAGCGTAATGCAGACGAAGCGACGTTGAAAGCTTTCGATAATGTCTATTCACTCGATACCTTACCACCTGCAGTAAATCACTATCCCATCTTTATTGTGCTAAACACTCATTCACAGAATTTAGGCGGTGAGCATTGGAAAGCGATCTTTATTGGAGAAGACCGACGTGGTGAACTATTTGACTCTCTTGCTCAACCTCCAAATATACCAACACAGCAGTGGTTGAGAAAACATACGCGTCAATATCAGCGAAATGAACGCATACTACAACATCCACTTTCATCAACGTGTGGTGCTTTTGTACTGTACTTCATCTTAAGACGTTTACATGTATCTCGATTTGCATCTGTTATTCAAAACTTTTCATGTAATCCATCCTCTAATGAAAAAATGATTTGTAAGTTCTATCATGATTTGAAATAAAAACATCATGTTGGAAAAATTGTTTTTTATTTTACAATCCGCTGGGTACGTACATACTCAATGAGATAGTCTAGGATCATATTTGCTTGTACATGAGATTTTAGTCCAGTAATGATCACTTTACTATTATGAAAGATTGCCACATGCACAGGTAACCAACAACTAATGAGAGCTGCAGGAAAAAGTTCGGGTTCATAACACAAACTGTAACTGCTGGTACGAATCTTCAAAAATGATAGACTGTCACTCAATTGAGTAGAGATCACCATATTGTCCACAGTCAGATTCGACATCACACACCTCTCCCTCTTCCATATCCGACGTAGTAGTCTTTGTAGCTCTAAGCGCATTGACTGCGCCGATGAATGAGAAAGGGCGCCGAGAATCTGTACAGTCCCATTTGGGAAGAGTTGAAGATTCCGTGAATTGTTCATCTTCACCACTAACATTTGAGGACGACCCGGGTAATACTTGCTGTTTGGAAGCTGTTGGTGTAATGTTGTGAGATCGATTTTGGTGTAGAGTCTGAAGCGACGGAGAATGTTGACGATGGTGTAGCGATGGCGCTTCATGATGAAAGAATGAGTAAATTGAGCGATGTACCTTCCTTTTATACTTTTCCCAACTACCTTGATGAAATGTGAAGTTAGTATGAAGTTGGGAATGATAGAGTTGAATTCGCCGATTGTTGACGCGCAACCAGATGCGATTTCCAATACGTGAATGTCTTTTCATATAGAAGTATTTTAAATCCTTCATGATATGATGTAGAGATTGAAAATGGCGATAAGATAAAGCAAACTCTCTTCTCACATTTCCAGTTGAATCTTTGAAATAGACGTTTCGATCATGATCCGTTTCAATACGTTGTAGGGAATCTAATTTCCAACTCATGGTGCGTGATAGTCATGTCTGATTAAGATTTGCATAGTAGGGCGATGAACTCACGACGAATAAATGTCATGATGGAGCGATGTATGTATCTTCTATACTTCTCCCAATTGTATTTGCGAAATGAGAAACAGTTTGCGGAATGAGAATGGTAGATTTGAATTTCATTTCTGTAATGTTGAAGCCAAACTTGATCACCCAGGGAGATGAATCTTAATGTTTCAAAATATTCCAAATCCTCATGATATCATTGAGGTTGACAAATTGTCGCCATGTTAATGTAATTCCTCTTGATGTATGACCATGAGAATTTTTGAAATGTACGTTTCCATCACGATCAACTCTGATATATTGTAGAGAGTCCAAAATCCAAGTCTTCATGATGTTATGCAAAGTTGCAGATTAGCAATATAAAAATGTCGTTTTATCATATTTTGCTTAGCAATGCGGCTACAAAGAGATTTACTAGTAATCGAGCCGCACTCTTTTCTACTCCCATTGATCATGCACAACAGCTAAATGGGAATTGGGAAGTGGGTGTCACTCAACTTGTTTATAGCAACTGTGTCTATACTTTTGATCATGAGGTGATGACTATTAATATGAGACGTACAGCTGCTTACCAATGTGAAAAGGGCTGCCGAGTATACATTCCACAGTGGCCAAAGAAAGATCTCTTATCATGTAAAAAGTTTATATATGATTTCTTGAATAAAGCGTGTAAACATATTGCCCAATTTACTCCACACAATGATGATTATACTTATATACATCATGTAGTTGAGAAAGATTGGATTGTTGGTTTAAGTCCAAGTTTAAGAAATGATTTAGGTTACCTCGCTAGCGCCTTGACAAGCTATGATAATTTTAACGTTAATTACCACATAAGTGCTCATAAACAGTTAATATATCGAGAGGAAGCTTATTATGTAGATCTTATTCCAAAAAATGAGAAGACGTTGGTGAAGAAGATTGTGATTAAGCCAAGAAAGACAAACATGACTCCTGAAACATTATTGAAGAAATTTAATTATCTCCTTCGAGTTGATGGTAAACAAGTGGCAACATTGACTTATATTAAATCATCTAATCATATTGCAATAAGTAAATTAAATGATGATGATCTAGTATTAATTTGTTCAAAAGATTTTCATCAGTTCTTGCGACATCATTCTGCAGCTGTTCATGGAAAATTTAATATGCAACATTTACCATGTGAAAGGTCAAATCAATTTGATACAGAATGGACCGTATCTTTATACAGAAAGTGTGTAGAGCCTTTCGGTGGTATCTTACATGAAACAAGAGTGCTGATGCCTCGCATCATTACTTCAGTTAAATTGGTTGTAGATTATTTAAATGAAGTGATTAATGACCAACATATTTCATTTTCTGAAAAAGAAGGTACTTTGTCTCTCACTATAAGTGGAAAAGGTATTGAACTAATTATGGATAAAACTCTAATGGACATTTTGGGTTTTGACCAAAATATCTTTAAAAGTGGTACTGTAACCAAAGCTAGCGCAGACATGTCGCTATCGCGTCGTATTAACTATTTTCAGATATATTCCAATATTGGTGAAGATGTACGTGTGGGAGATGTTGAAGCTCCATTGCTAGCAATGATACCATACCAGCCAAAGAGCTGCAGTATTTTATCTGAGCATACTTTCAAGAAAGTGCATTATACAAAGCTGAAATCAAACTACATCCCACAAATTGATATTGCCATTTATGACGATGCTGGTGCGTTGATTCCTTTTCATAAAGATGCTGTGACAAGTATCACACTCCATTTCCGAATGAAGAGTTAATGCAAACGTATGCTAATATATTTTTCCAATGTGAATAATATGGAAAGTGAAAATAAGGACTCGTTTCTAATCTACTTGCCCAGTAATGCTTCTATGAATAAATTTCCCAAAAATAAACCATCAGACTATCGAGTAGAATTAAATCGCCCACTGCATTTAGAAGGTGAATGGGAGGTTGGCGTTTCTAGTATTTGCTATGATAGCAATATTCAGAATGTGAATGATTTGGAAGAAATGATATTGACTCCTCGCACCCATGATGGAATAACGATGAATAATGCATTTCAGTTCCCATACAATTTAACATCAGATGGAAAGTGGAACTATGAATGGATTCAGATAAAATCAGATTCTTATGAGCCATTTGGGAATGAGAAAATTATTAAGGCATTCAACAGTGGTAATACTTCCATCATGAAGAATAAAAATCAGAAAGCTTATGAGTTTACTATCTATCATTGGAGTGGGAGACAGTTCCTCCGCTTTCATTCTTTTACTAAAGGTCTTACGCTGAGGTTGGATAGTGAATTCTATCCGCATCTCGGTTTTGGTCATGGACTACATCTAACGTCAATTGCTACTGCAAATGTTAGAAAAGTTTATTCAAATCGAATCAACAAATTTCATTATAGATTTAAAATATTTGATGAAGATGTTGTAGAATGCGAAGAACGCATCATTTTGAAAAAGTGTGGTGTTCAACCTTTATCACTTATTGAGTTAGTAAAACGATGGAATGAGACTGTGGGTAAGAAGTATGGAGAGAAAATTATGGCGGACAAAAATAAGTTGGTTATTCAGAAATATAATGACAAACTTACAGTTTATTTCTCTCCAACCTTGCGTCATTTTGTAAGACATTATACACCTATTATTGGAAGCGGTGTGGTGTATGCTTCTCATGAATATCACACTAAAGCTGATTCAGTTAATGATGAATGGTGGGTGGACATCTATGGCGATCGCATCAAGAAAATTTACCAGTCTTATGAAGAATCTAAAGTTGCTATCAATATAATGCCGCGTCTATATCATACAGTTGAAAGCTTCATTCATGTAGTAAATCCTTATATACAACAGAAGTTGAAGCATGTGATGAAAAGTAAATATGATGTAAAGACACACCACATTTCGTTTTCAATTGAAAATCAACGCGTTGTTCTGAGACTGGGTGATGACATTCAATGTCAATTGAGTAAAAATTTGAAAAAACTCTTTGGTTTTTCAATGCTACAAACTGTGTTTGCTGCTGCGCATACGATTGGTATAGAAACACCAATGACACTTGATAAACATGAACAGCACCTTTACATTCAAAGTGATTTGATTCTACCTATTTCTGTTGGTGAGAAAAAAGAATACATTTTACGTGATTTCATTCATGATAAAGACGCTTCATATGGAATAGTCGAGAAGATGTTTGAATCTATTTTCTATCATCCCGTCGTCAAACAAACTATACCCTCTATTGCTATCAAAATTACCAATGGTTTACAAGAGTGCATCCATGTGAAAGATACTAAATCCCTCATAACGTTAGTGTTTCGGAAAACAAAGTGAAGTCTTTATACAACATTTATTGAAATATGTACATGAATGTGAAGGAATAGACTTTATACAACATCCACTGAAAATATATACATGAGCGCACTTCAATAAACATTGTTATATACAAAAAGTCTTTTTACTTCGTGAAGGGTGGAAATATACAGGGATAGGAAAAATGTCTTTCAGTGGAAAAGTCATCACATGGGGAATGTACAGATGTGGACACATATTCACAAGGAAAAAACAATCTCATGCGATACATAAAACAACAATGTTTATCTACAGAAATCACCATCAAAATACTAAGTTAAGGATGATTATGCTAAGACGTCTCCTGAATGTGGTAGTGTGAGTTTAATTCTTTTGGGTGGTGGTATGTTTGTGTCAGGATGTCCATGTGGAAGAGATATGTTGTGTTCTAGCCAGCACCTCTTATCCTCCCATGCTGAAAGCGCCCGTTTCCTAAAAGTATGAGTTTTGATCTCATGCGACTTAGATTTTAAGATTGTCATATTGACAAACGTTATATTTTTATTTCTATAGGCTTTCCTGAAATTCTTATGTTTCATGTTAGAGACCAATGATCTTGATATGCCTTTAGCGCGCTTAATGCTATCATCACTATCCTTTAATTTCATAGAATACATTTTAGGGCGGAGGAGAATCATTTCAGCTATCTCCTTCCCTGCTGTCTCATCCTTAAAGCAGCCAAGTTTTGCCTTATTTTTGATGGAGTATAGTGGATGATTAGCAGGATAATTTGATGTATCAAAATATCTTTCTAAAGATTTTCCTACTTCATTAAAATTTAAATCTTTTTGAGTGGTAATACCTAAAAAGAAACTATCTGTGTCACCACCCAACAAACGAACCTCTTTTACGAGAGGACACGGTTTTAGTATTTTATAGAAGAGTTGATACATTTCAAGCTTGGAGTAATCTAGAACAGCTTGACCAATATAGATGGGTTTGCACAACTCAACTTCAGATTTTATCATTTTAATACCTACAAGATCCTCATCGATTATGTCTCTATCGATGAATAGAGGTGATGAGGTCAATTTGTGATACTTTTGATCATCATTAACTAGTTTGTAGTTTACGCGCTTTCTAACATCCTCCATCGTCTTACCAAATAGACTGTTGTTCTTATATTTATAAAAATCTTTTTCAAAATTATTTTGGGCTAGTGCACGTTTCTGACTGTTACTATCTATGTAGGGTTTGAGGAAGGCTTTCTGTCTAAATTTAATAATGCGGTGAACTCTTTTTAAAATCATGCCCATTTCTAAATAAAATTTTAAGATGCTAAAGTGGACTAGATAGTTTTCCTTATCATATTGAGTGAGTAAAAGTTTGCGGCAAGGCTTATACTTGGGTTGTCCACATGATTCTAAATCTTTATGAAATTGTTTCATAAAGTCGGAAAACATATCTTTACTCACTTCACCTGATTCGGGTGCGAGTGGAAAATCTACGGTTTTATGTTTAATATTATTTGGATAGATTAGATCTATCTCAAAATAATATCCCCAATCACCTTCATCTGGAATTGCTAGTATGTTGGAAGGGTTGGAGAAATGTTGAATTTCACTATCATCTAACCAGCTAAACTCAGAGTGAGGTAGCGGTTTGGATAATGAACTACCATACAAATTATTTTGGTCATAATACTTCAGATGAGTCTGGTCATTGCCTACTATTTTTGATTTTAACCTATGTTTATTTACAAATGTGAGACCACCGCGAATTCCTCGCTCAAATAAATTATACATCTCTGGATCTTGTAAGAGATGAATGGTCTCACCAGTCATTTTAAAAGCAGACTTAAATGACATGGCTGGCAGACTGACAAAGTGGACGGGATCTAACTTATCTTCTTCTAATGCCACTCGTCGAAACTCCTGAAATACATCAGCCAGCAAAAATACATCTAACTTAAGGTAGGCAATCATATATTCACCAAATGTATGGCAGTCAAATTTTATCCATGCATCTTGTGCATGATCATAATCTTCGGTCTTACATTCTGCGCCGGTCAAATCATTTTTAAATTTATCTATGGGCGGAAGAGAAGTCTCGCCGAGTTTACTAATTGCATCAAAATATGCATATGGAAAGACTCCTTTCCGTGTGATGACTTCATCGGTTAGATTTGGATATTGTTTCTTAAGATTTTGTGTTAGTGGAAGAGACTTTAGATTTTGCACGAGAGAGGCCAGTGATGCAGTCATAAATTGGTAGGAATCTAAAAATTTTATATCAAAATAGACCGTCTTATTTTCTTTAGTTTTATCGACAGGCACTTTTGCTGTCATGGCCATAAACTTCTCTCTCGTTTGTGCTATTACATCAAGCTTCCACTCTTTCATTTGACCTAAACCTCCTTTTATTATCATATGGCTGTCGTAGCCCTTGAAATTATGGAAAATGACGGGTAATGTACGCCGCTTCATCCTCAGCGAAAAATTACATTTTGAACAGAGTGCGTTTCTAAATTTACCAGTGATGTGGTCATGGTCGCGCACTTTCTTAATCTTATCATCGTCAAATGTTTTCCTACATTTGGGGCAAACGTTGCAACTATCAAATTTTGCTTGATCATCTGCTGTCATATGCAATGATCTGCGATAGAGTTCACCATCATACTTTTGTTGAAATTTTACAGCCTGTTCGAGGAATTGTAGGAATTGGTAAATACAATCCTCACCTTGCCAGACGTGCATTTTATTTTTTCTATTTTGGAAATGGTCATGCCATACTTCATAGCAGGAAATGGCTGCTGGTCGATGGATGTTATCATCGATATAACATTCAATGTCAGCATAGATGACACGAAGAGGACTTAGTTCATCGCCATTCTCTCTATATGAAAACTCCTTATCTTTGGGCATGCGTTCCATTTGCAGTTTACCTCGCTTACACCACTCATAATGAGTTTCAAATTTGTTTTTACTCCTAAAGTTCCGAATGCATCTGTCACAGTAATAAATCTCTGATGAGGTAGAATTTCTTAAGTGGTGGTATAAGCGAGAGATTTTGGGAATGCCGCAGTAGTGCCATTCCTCACTATCATCCTGTCTTACTAATAAAAGGTTGACAACATGGTCATAACAACTCGAACGCGAGTTGTAGCGCACACCCTTCAATCCCTTTTCCCAAACATGGAGAACTATTTTAATGTTGTTCAATTTTTCAAATTTTTCTATATCTTTAATTTTCATATCGTCACTATTACAGTCATCGAAGTTTAATTCATTCTCCCACTGCCTATAGCTATATGTACGATTTCGATTCGCATTGATGTCATTATAGTGGAGAATGGAGAGGACAGCATATTTAAAACATTGCGATTCGCAATCGACATTGATGACTGCTGTTTTGTTTTTTAAATTTTTTGGAAGTTTAAAGGAGCCTCGACCACTATGATTTCCTAATAAACTGATTTTAAATAAGGCGGACTCAATGCCGTCAAAAATGAGACCGCTATCGCGCTCGTTAAATTTATCAATATTTAATTTTAATCCTTGGATGTGAAAATTTATCCAAGACTCATAGTCTACAACCTCGGTTGCAGGAGAGGAGGGTATGTGAAACTCTAACCTCTCTATTATTTGTCCAGTATGGTGGTCGATTTTTACATATTTTATTTTAAGATATATGAGCGCCTTCATCCTAAAATTGTCTAAATTGTTGAAGAGCGCTTCTATCAATGATGAATTTTGAAGAAACCATTCCTCAAAGTTAGCAATGGTTTCTGAGGAGTCCATCTGGTAGTTCCTCACTAAATTATTTATGGACACCTCAGTGAGTCGGATAGAGGAGGTACCGTTGGTGTAGGTATCGTTCGTGTGTGTATGTTGAAGTCTGTGCGAAGATAGTTCAAAACGTGTCTCGAAAGACTGAATGCATAAATCGCAAGAAAAGGAGACATCGTTAACAGAATCATCCCTACCTTCGGAGATTGATGCCGGCTTAGGTCGACAAACACCTCGCTTGATGTGTCGGGTGAGATCCCATTTCCTCGTGAAGATGTGCCCACAGTCAGCACATTCCCACTCGTTGCCATATCGCGACAGTTCTGAGCTGGAACTCGCATCACCTGAAAGAGAAATCATTCTATCATCTCTGTTCAAGCCTCAGTGTAGTGTTACAACCTACCTTGACTCAATAACTCTAAACTTTCCTCGAGAAGAGAGGGCGTTGGTGATGAAGTTGATGCCTGAAATTGAGGAAGATGCTATTAGTCACACGTTTGAGGGAGATGAGAGAGGAAATCTTTAACTTACCATTTTAATGAAATATGATCAGACAGAATAATAGTCAAAGAGAGAGATCGTGCGTTCGTCACTTGTATGATTCACAGATTAAATGAAATGACATGAATGTCACTTTGCTTATATACTTTCATTCTCTTCATTCATTGGATGTTCATTCTGATTGGCTGCTTGTGTATACTTTAGAATTAGAAAAATGTTAAAGTTATCATTATTCAAAGTCAGCATTTCAAAGACAACATGACAAGTCCTCCAACAACACCAAATACCGCATTGGAGTTCTCCTCTCCATGCACATCAGCAAAGGTGCTCGTTACACCAAATGCACCAAGAAAGGCGAAGGTGGAGAAGACATACAATCTGGACAATATACGAAAGTTATCATTATCGGAGGATGATGAAGAGGAGTTGCCCGACCTAACAGGCATACGGTGGAAATATTTACAATATGATGCCGAAGGGGTGATGGAGATGACCAGCAAGTCGCACTTGCATCAAATATGGGAGTGGTACACCCCTAACTCCCAACCGCGAACCGTGGCGGAGTGGGCGTACATTGAGAAAGTGAGGGACGCTGCAGAAGAACGTTTAAAGCAGCTCAACTGTTTTTGTGATCTATGTGAAGTCAGACTCTGGGACGATATTGACGATGAAGACCTTTTAAAATACATGCCATAATAAATGTTTATTTCGTATTATCTTTACTTTCATACTGACTTACTTGAATGGGGCTTTAGTGAATAATTTAACCATGTATACTTTTTCATTTGGAAATAGTAGCACGCTTAGTTTAACTTGCAAATCTTATAACATTTCATATGGGTGATAATGGTAGATGAAATAGTGTTAAATAAAATTAAGATAGCTTACATGATTCTGGGATAGCAATCGACTGCGATCCATGTGTAAAGAGCTTGTTAGACTACGGAAGAGAGAAGTGTGTTATGTTGCGTGTGGCGCGTGAGTATCCTCCCTTTCATTCCATTCATCAATTCGTCTCATTGATAGAGACAGGTAGAACTCATGGCTCTCATAACGTATGCAATGAAAAGTTTTAGGCAACCTTCGACAGTTGGCTAAATGTCGCCCTGGCGCGAATGCATACTACGTTGAGACAGAGGCAATCACTTGCAAACATGACGCAGAGAGGTTTAACAAGATTGACCATTGCCGAATGTCCCTTGCGGTATACATAGCTACGGGTTTCACCGCCGCCCTTTACAGGAACGCCCGTCGAAAGGAAGTATTACACCGAACTTCATTTGCAACGTTCAAGTTGACTGATAGCAGATTCAACTTAATGATAGTATTCGCCAGTCCGAAGACTGCCCAGGGCAAACCGCGTGGAGGTTCTATCATGTCTTGCCCCATGGTGGCCCTTAAGAGAGCCGATGGTTCATTCTCGGGATTAGGTTGACTATTGGCTTGAATAGTCAAGGGGTATGACGGTTAGGTTGTCATAAACCCTATACCGCCTAAGCCGTGCTGGTGCATCTGGCACCTTTCGGATGCGAGTGGTATTCGGAGTTCACACCTCATCCGTCCAAATGATCCTCTTGATCTTCCCCTTCTTCTCATCCTCATCCCACTCGTCGAGGATGACGAACTCGGGAATGGCGTTGTCTTCATCGATGAAGACGGGAATGTTGTCGGCAGATGTGGCTTCCATCGTGACTTCAAATTGAATGAGAAGCGCTACAATCTTCTGGCTTATATAGGGTTTTCAACAATGAATTGCTCAACAGCGAATCAGAATGCTTCAGGGATAGCAATCGACTGCGATCCATGTGTAAAGAGCTTGTTAGACTACGGAAGAGAGAAGTGTGTTATGTTGCGTGTGGCGCGTGAGTATCCTCCCTTTCATTCCATTCATCAATTCGTCTCATTGATAGAGACAGGTAGAACTCATGGCTCTCATAACGTATGCAATGAAAAGTTTTAGGCAACCTTCGACAGTTGGCTAAATGTCGCCCTGGCGCGAATGCATACTACGTTGAGACAGAGGCAATCACTTGCAAACATGACGCAGAGAGGTTTAACAAGATTGACCATTGCCGAATGTCCCTTGCGGTATACATAGCTACGGGTTTCACCGCCGCCCTTTACAGGAACGCCCGTCGAAAGGAAGTATTACACCGAACTTCATTTGCAACGTTCAAGTTGACTGATAGCAGATTCAACTTAATGATAGTATTCGCCAGTCCGAAGACTGCCCAGGGCAAACCGCGAGGAGGTTCTATCATGTCTTGCCCCATGGTGGCCCTTAAGAGAGCCGATGGTTCATTCTCGGGAGTAACGTCATCTTACACCCTACCAATTCTGCTAAGAGAGTCAAAGACTCTCTCTTTGGTAGCACTGTCGACTTCCACACTAACTGGTACATGGCTAAAAAGTGGAATGTAGCGCCATTCCGTTGGATTGACAGCAGTTGCTGTCATCGGATTGCCAATCCGAGCAAGATTATTAAAAACTCTGTCTTGCTCCTCTATTCTAGCAAATTCATTAAATAAATTTCGCGGCCTTAACTGCGGTCCGCGAGGAGAGTTGACTGCAGCGTTAGGTGTCTCCATGATTGAAATTAAATGAAATGAGAGGTAATGGTTTATATACCCCTCTAATGTGACGCAACGTTCAAGTTGACTGATAGCAGATTCAACTTAATGATAGTATTCGCCAGTCCGAAGACTGCCCAGGGCAAACCGCGTGGAGGTTCTATCATGTCTTGCCCCTAGGTGGCCCTTAAGAGAGCCGATGGTTCATTCTCGGGATTAGGTTGACTATTGGCTTGAATAGTCAAGGGGTATGACGGTTAGGTTGTCATAAACCCTATACCGCCTAAGCCGTGCTGGTGCATCTGGCACCTTTCGGATGCGAGTGGTATTCGGAGTTCACACCTCATCCGTCCAAATGATCCTCTTGATCTTCCCCTTCTTCTCATCCTCATCCCACTCGTCGAGGATGACGAACTCGGGAATGGCGTTGTCTTCATCGATGAAGACGGGAATGTTGTCGGCAGATGTGGCTTCCATCGTGACTTCAAATTGAATGAGAAGCGCTACAATCTTCTGGCTTATATAGGGTTTTCAACAATGAATTGCTCAACAGCGAATCAGAATGCTTCAGGGATAGCAATCGACTGCGATCCATGTGTAAAGAGCTTGTTAGACTACGGAAGAGAGAAGTGTGTTATGTTGCGTGTGGCGCGTGAGTATCCTCCCTTTCATTCCATTCATCAATTCGTCTCATTGATAGAGACAGGTAGAACTCATGGCTCTCATAACGTATGCAATGAAAAGTTTTAGGCAACCTTCGACAGTTGGCTAAATGTCGCCCTGGCGCGAATGCATACTACGTTGAGACAGAGGCAATCACTTGCAAACATGACGCAGAGAGGTTTAACAAGATTGACCATTGCCGAATGTCCCTTGCGGTATACATAGCTACGGGTTTCACCGCCGCCCTTTACAGGAACGCCCGTCGAAAGGAAGTATTACACCGAACTTCATTTGCAACGTTCAAGTTGACTGATAGCAGATTCAACTTAATGATAGTATTCGCCAGTCCGAAGACTGCCCAGGGCAAACCGCGAGGAGGTTCTATCATGTCTTGCCCCATGGTGGCCCTTAAGAGAGCCGATGGTTCATTCTCGGGAGTAACGTCATCTTACACCCTACCAATTCTGCTAAGAGAGTCAAAGACTCTCTCTTTGGTAGCACTGTCGACTTCCACACTAACTGGTACATGGCTAAAAAGTGGAATGTAGCGCCATTCCGTTGGATTGACAGCAGTTGCTGTCATCGGATTGCCAATCCGAGCAAGATTATTAAAAACTCTGTCTTGCTCCTCTATTCTAGCAAATTCATTAAATAAATTTCGCGGCCTTAACTGCGGTCCGCGAGGAGAGTTGACTGCAGCGTTAGGTGTCTCCATGATTGAAATGAAATGAAATGAGAGGTAGTGGTTTATATACCCCTCTAATGTGACGCAACGTTCAAGTTGACTGATAGCAGATTCAACTTAATGATAGTATTCGCCAGTCCGAAGACTGCCCAGGGCAAACCGCGTGGAGGTTCTATCATGTCTTGCCCCTAGGTGGCCCTTAAGAGAGCCGATGGTTCATTCTCGGGATAATTCAAGGACTATGGGACTCAAGCTTGCCGCTTCGCCTCCGGCTCGTTGACGGAAGCAGGTGGGCGCTTCTCTTTGATATCTGTAAAGAAAGAAGTTGTTAGTTATTATCTTGAACTCTAAGTTACTTGTTTTAAACTTACAGATCTTCTCAGGACGTGGCTCGAACAGGAATCCTGTGATCGCCTCCTTGTGGTCGAATGTAAAGTGAAGGCATTCGATACCTTTTTTAGCCTGCTATAACACATCTCGTCTCTGCCACGTTCACAGAGGAGCGGTCTTGCGGGCACACGTCCTTTCTTGTCAAGGGGAATGTGGAGGCGACTTGATCGTCGAGTACTGCTACTCATCACTTGCTGGTGCAGCTCCTGATTAGTCGCCACCACCTTCCCCAACTGCTTTCGCAGCCCTTCCACCTCCTCCCTCATCTTTCTTAACTCCTTCTCCTGACTCTCTCTCTCGATGAGGAGCTGCTCTTCTTTAGCCTTACTAGCGAGGTGCGAGAACCTCTCGCGATCGAGCTCTCCTTCTTTCTCAAAAAGACTAGCTTGAGTCTTCTTGAGCTCCTGAGTGACTCGCGAGAGGTTCTCGGAACTCGCTTTATAGAAGAAACAGTCCCTCTTCCACACCTCCAACTCATTCTTCAGCTTGTCATAGTTATCAACCAGTGGTGGGCGCATAATGAAGTTGCGACATTGAGCCGCAATCCCACCACTGCTTGATAACTTAGCCGGCTGCACCTCGCTATCGAGGTCAACGTCCCTCACCGCCTCTACCTCGCTATCGAGGTAGACACTCTCGACTAGGTCAACCTTCGTCGAGCCTTTATCCTCCTCCTCTTCCTCACTGTCGCTGCTACTTGTAGCCGACTCATCGCTAGAGGAGGAGGAGGAGGATTTACTCGACTTCGGAGAAGACTCAATCGGAGTGGGTGAGAGAGCCTTTGCTGGCACGCTAGAAGATGGAGCCTCTGCTGACGTGATAGACTCGACAGCAGACTGAGTCTCTAGAATCGGGGTGGGCGAGAGAGCCTTTGCTGGTGCACAAGATGAGGGAGGCTTTGCTGACGTGATAGCCTCGATAGCACACTGAGTCTCCAGAGCTTTCAACTCTGAGCTGAAGAGACTTTGCTTCGCCTCCTCAGTCAGCTCTGGTTGACTGCAGCTGCTGTGCTTCGCATGCCACTCCGGTAGCGTCTCGACAAGGCGAGATGCATTATGGCTGCTACAAAAGTATCGAATGCCCCCTACCATTCGCTTATGTGCACAAGAATGCTTCTTAAAGGCATCGCTACGAAAAATCTTTGAACAGACGCAAAGCTTAAAAGCCGTCTTTGCATTGTTGTAGTTAACCATTTTCTGAAGTGAAAAGGGGAAAACAATGATTATAATTCCGTAAACGTTTGATAGCAAACGATTGATTCCTAGTTTATAAAAACGGAAAAGAATGATTTTACACTTAGTGAGGAATGATAGATTTGAGTGTAGTGAGTGGCACTAGATCCCGTCGACAGCCCGAAGGCCTTGTACTGATCACTAGGGAAGTGAGAGATCTTCCCCGATACCCGCTCTTTACAGCTGAAGACATCATTGTCACTGCCCCGAAGTGGTAACAGGAACGCCGAGTCAAAGGTAGTGATCAGTAGCTGGGATCCAACCCCTCAAAGCTGCCTTAGACTTAGTTACATTTCAAATCTGATAGCAGATTTAAACTCAGCATACTTGAAAACCTTAGTCTACATGTTAAAACTTTGAAAAAACTGAAAATTAAGAATTTTTAAAAAATTCCGCATTTTACTACTCATACTACTTTTAAAAAATTTTATCAGTAGTAAAGACACTATCAAACTCTATCACACAAACTTTGAAGTAAGAAGATAGCTTGCCTACTTCAAAAGATAGAGTCCTTTGCAACCCGATATCGGGAGCTCAGAGCGACGACCGTCGCTTACCTCGTCTTTCGATGAAGTGATCAGACTTGCGTTGTCGGGGGTTTATATATGCTCGGAAGAAAACTTAAAATGGCTCTATCTCCGAAAGTATTCATCGTAGCGACATGCGGTTTGTTGCAAACGATTTGTCTCATCATTCTCTATCATATGACACCTCAACCATTCTCATATGACCACGGGAAGTTGGTGTGTCAGCACATGACCATGTAACATGCCATAAGTGAAAAAATTCCTAAGTGTGGGAGCTCCAGTGTGGTGAAAATTTTGAAAAATTTAAAACTTCCGAATTTTGACCTGGGACCTTTACCAAAACATTTTTCATCAAATTTCGCTGACGTCCCCCCCCCTCTGGACAGCTTGCTTCGATCTTGGCTTCTAGTGGACGGATTTTGTCGAGTGAGGTGTCATTTGAAAGCTAAGAGTGAGACAAATTCACTGAAACAAACGGCTTGTTCCTATCTGTCTTCGTTTACATGTGAGACGCCATTTAAGATTTTAGGTCGGAGCTCACCTGAAAAAATCCTAAGTGTCAGAGTGACTTTGTATGGGAAAAATTAAAAATTTTCCAAAGTGTGGAATTTCGACCTGGGACCTTTACCAAAGTTTGTTTCATCAAATTTCGCTGACCCCCCCCCTTTGTTCTAACTTTGGTTCTAGTGGACGGATTTTGTTCGTTCGAGTTGCATTGGAAAGAGGATGAAACACTGCTCGACCGCATTTTTCGTTGCGAGTCAATCGGAGCAGCCGTTCAAAAGTTAGAGCGGTTACAAGATTTTAGGTCGGAGCTCACCTGAAAAAATCCTAAGTGTCAGAGTGACTTTGTATGGGAAAAATTAAAAATTTTCCAAAGTGTGGAATTTCGACCTGGGACCTTTACCAAAGTTTGTTTCATCAAATTTCGCTGACCCCCCCCCTTTGTTCTAACTTTGGTTCTAGTGGACGGATTTTGTTCGTTCGAGTTGCATTGGAAAGAGGATGAAACACTGCTCGACCGCATTTTTCGTTGCGAGTCAATCGGAGCAGCCGTTAAAAAGTTAGAGCGGTTACAAGATTTTAGGTCGGAGCTCACTCTGACACTTAGGATTTTTTCAGGTGAGCTCCGACCTAAAATCTTGTAACCGCTCTAACTTTTGAACGGCTGCTCCGATTGACTCGCAACGAAAAATGCGGTCGAGCAGTGTTTCATCCTCTTTCCAATGCAACTCGAACGAACAAAATCCGTCCACTAGAACCAAAGTTAGAACAAAGGGGGGGGTCAGCGAAATTTGATGAAACAAACTTTGGTAAAGGTCCCAGGTCGAAATTCCACACTTTGGAAAATTTTTAATTTTTCCCATACAAAGTCACTCTGACACTTAGGATTTTTTCAGGTGAGCTCCGACCTAAAATCTTGTAACCGCTCTAACTTTTGAACGGCTGCTCCGATTGACTCGCAACGAAAAATGCGGTCGAGCAGTGTTTCATCCTCTTTCCAATGCAAGTCGAACGAACAAAATCCGTCCACTAGAACCAAAGTTAGAACAAAGGGGGGGGGTCAGCGAAATTTGATGAAACAAACTTTGGTAAAGGTCCCAGGTCGAAATTCCACACTTTGGAAAATTTTTAATTTTTCCCATACAAAGTCACTCAGTCACTCTCATTTTTTCAGGTGAGCTCCGACCTAAAATCTTAAATGGCGTCTCACATGTAAACGAAGACAGATAGGAACAAGCCGTTTGTTTCAGTGAATTTGTCTCACTCTTAGCTTTCAAATGACACCTCACTCGACAAAATCCGTCCACTAGAAGCCAAGATCGAAGCAAGCTGTCCAGAGGGGGGGGGACGTCAGCGAAAAATTTTTATCTCCGATTGCTTTCAAATTCACCATACAGATGCAGAATTTCACGCTGAATCCGAATCTGGCCTCCGTTTTCACATCCGAGGCTTCGTTTGGACACTACACACCAAAACATCCCACAGTTTAACCAAGACAACCTAGACGGTCGCCCAGGTCAACCTAGACGGTCGCCCAAGTCCACCAGGCGGTCGGACACAGACACCCGAGGCTCACACACTGTCGGTCCAGAGGGGGGGGGACGTCAGCGGAACCTCGCCGGCACATCACGACACTGGCGGACCAGAGGGGGGGACTCAGCCACGACGGCGGCCATCTTGCGCTATCTGGTGTTCGCCGTTTTCTTACTACTGCGGGAATCAAGAGGGTGGTACTTATAGGTGTATTACAGGGATGCGGAGTCCTATCATTTTTGCCGGAGTCAGAGTCCTATCAAATGGACTCCGGCCTATAACTAAATTCGAAATATAATATAAACAAATTATCTTTCCTCGTGCATTGCTGTCACTGTCTTGATGTCAACTTTCTCGCGTCAAACAAGTGCAGAGACAGCAGTGCATGCAAATCTTGTAATTGTTGAGGGAATGAACCGTGATAGTGAAAAAAGGATCTTTTCACTCGATGATTTAGTAGAGAAGACAAGCCTTCCTAGCCTCGATCACACCTACGCACCAAAGGTCACATCAGAGACAAAAGTGAAATACTAGTTTGTTTGAGAACATTACCTCTTACCCTCACGTCAATCGTGTGTGATGACTGCTCCAAAGCACATGCTAAAATAGAAAGTGTACTCATAATTTTTGGAGGAGGATGGGGATTTTCCTGTCTGGTAGAGACTGGAGGAAAACCGTGTGAAGAACACATCAGTAAGATGGGAGGAGCCGAGTCGTATGTCAGTGCGGCCGCATTGAATGTGATTGATAATTGATACAGCATCACTGAATATGGGTTCAGGTAGCCTATAATTATCTATGATGTAGGTTACCGTTTGTTTTAGAAAACTAGGCTTTTAACCGTGAGTCGGAGTCCTATCACCCCTGTTGTCGGAGTCCTATCAAAATTCACCAGTTCGTGTTTCCTGTTGATTGTAGATTTTAGATTATCGATGGACTTGGCTTCAGAGATGCGCGGCGGCGTCATTTCTTGGTCGAGCTGTTTGTCTAAAAAATCGATATGAAAATCGCTGCTTATGCATACATTGCAAGCAAATTTACAAGAAAATTTGTTAATGCAAGGACGGAGCCCGCAATCATTTATAGAATTGCTCGCACATTTATTTTTGAGGCAATTGATTATTGTATTATTATTGTATATTGTCATAAATAAAATGATGTAGAATGATATCATTTTATTTTTTAATGACAGTAAACCATTTTTTAAGTGAAATATACATAGGCCTACACCGTAAATATATCTAGTCATACAGATTTCTCGATTTACACTACTACCATGCTACTTTTACTGCTCTTGGCAATGAAATTGAAATCGGATTGCATGCAGCAACAATATATTCCAAATAATGGAAGACCGAAGAAGGCAGTTTAGTCACACAAAGCTTCTTGTATACCAAAAGTTAGGTAGGGAGACACTTACTGTGTGTCTATACAATAGACATCGCAAGTTTTGATATAACTTTATACACTCGAATTACAAATATGCCTACAATATGCAGTTGGTCAGGCCAACAGTATCTTAAGTGCGAAAAAAGGCTAAAAATATTTAGATTACAGTCAAGACTTCAAAACATCAAGACAGTGTTGTTAATGAATTGTTTGACAATTTGTGTGATAGGCAGACTGACAGACAATAGCTTGTTGCATTTTGCTACATGAAACAACATGTAGAACATTCGCTACATGTAGAACAAGCAAAAGATTGCTTGTGATACAAATTTGCTTCCATACAAAATGCGAAGAATCTATAATTAGAAAATGTAATGGAACAAAAATTTTTGATGATATCATTTTTCGTCAGAATAAAATAATATCATTTTATCATTGCCGATCTTTGGCGATAACTTAAAGTTCAGCGATGTCTGCAGCTTGATCTGACTTCTTCTGACCTCATCCACTGAGCTGAAAGCACTTGAGGTCAGCAAAGCCATTTGCGACAACTCGTGAAGTGATAATGACCAGGCCACATCCCTTACACTAACATTTTTAACTAATATATGGTGTGGCAAGGTGCGGTATAGTCGTGGGAAGATTTCAAATATCAATGGATGATGATACGAAGAGGGAGAGAGAACAATGCACACATGAGTAATGCGTCGAACAGGAGAAGTCAGATCAAGCTGTTGACATCGCTGCTTTTCACGTTATCGTCTTTAATGCAAAAACTGATCCGCATAGGAAATTTAAGCACTTCTACATGAAATTTGGTGACCATTGATTCATTTTTGCAGATTTTAGACAAATTTGAAAACCTTGGGGGATAAGATAACCCACAAGTACCCAGGATGAAATATAATCTTGATGTTTCAGGTACTGTAATTGTCATTTTAAGTTTCCACCTGAAACTATCTGGACGTTTCATCCTGTTCTATTTATTTCTTTCAGCTTCTTTCCAATTTATTAATTGACTTTATTGCAACTTCCTGCCAAGTTGATCACTGAACGTTGAATCTTTATTTCTGCCATTGAAATTAATTTTGGAGTGTGAATTCTGATATTATCGATAAGGGATGAGCTGAAAGACGAACTTGCACTCAGGATTCAGAATCCATTTTAGAGTGAGCGGAAAGTTTCCTTTCTCACAGACTTGAGACGAAGCGTCCCATGAGGAAGACAACTGCGCACTTCTTTGATAGACGAACTGTCGCCGAGGTTCGACAAGAAGCACAAGCTCTTTCCTCTTCCGAGGCTGACGAATCCGAGGAATGTTGCTTCACAGTAGTTTGGAAATTTTCTGGTACATCAGTGTGATACCAATTTGTGATAAAACTATAAAACGTCGTCGATTTCTGGTGCGCGTCATGAAATTATGTGAGCTCTCTATGTTACTATCAAATGAAATGCTCAGTACTATGATATTGCTTGCATTAATTCTCTGGACTAAGCAAATAGTAGAAAAGTGCATTCCTTTCATTTTATTATGTCAGAGGTTTATCACTCAGCAGGTTGAAATGGGCAATATCAAGACGAACCGTCTAACTGAAGGTCAATGTACGTTGGCAAAAAAATGATGGTTTAACGTCACTACTCCCTCATACTGGGAGCTTGGACGGTGCTGACACAGTCAGACTTTTCTGGAGCGTTGTGGTACTATTAGTCCGGATGCCCTTCCTGACGACTTCCAATGACACTTTCAGGGCTCGAGCTCTGGATCAGTTAAAAAGTCAATTCACAACATTTCGTCTTTTGGGGCATTTAAACCACTTCATAATCGACTGCGAGGATTTCGGGGATATTGTCAATATCAGTTAGCATTGACTCGTTTGGAGAGTATTGCACTCAACTAATCTGAAACAAAGATTGAAGAAATGTTGTAGACCCACTTACTGTGTGTGTGTTTTAGATACACACTGCACTTAAATACAAATATCCTAAAATCAGATCCAGTTTTGTTGACTTTTTAAGGTTCAGTAGACTGCTTCAACATCACGCATCAGCTTTAGCAATATCTTAGCATTTGTTTTGTAGTTTTATGATCATTTTTTAACATATAGTCCAAAATACATCGGATTTTTTTATCATTTTTAACATATCGGATTTTTTTAATGGTTCACTAAAACTTGTCTTGATGCCATGAATCGTCCATGCCATTGACTGAGGCTGAGGTTTAACGTGATATGTTTTCATATTTAGAATTTTCGTAGTTCGCAAACGCGACAGATCTAAAGCAAGGGGCCTATGTAATTCACTTGAAATTGAATCTTGTAAGCCTTATTTATGTATGTATTAATGAATTGCTGATGTTGACTGCTTTTGACGGGAGGTCATTGATTGTGACGATAAAAACAAGTTCTTCTGCTCCCTAGACTTCTATTGCAGGATGAGAAAATTGAAAAAAAAAACATCATTTTGCTGACTATTTGGCTAATTCCGTGTTATGTGTTTTCTATGTTGCTGACATAAAGCAAGTATATAGCAGGTAGTGTCTACTCAAAAAAAGTATCTGTATATACAATGAAAATTTTTATATGAAAAGATTCATTTTTTGCGGAGATTACGTTCCTGTGGTCCAAAAGTTATTTGAGCAGCTTTTGAAAGACTAAATTTTTGCAAATGATATATGCTATTGACATGAACACGATATATAACATGTTGGCTATCAAAAGGAATGAATACCTGCTAATAGGCATCTTAATTAAGCGGAAATATCTGATTATCTGAGATGATTATCAAGGGAATTTCATGAACCATAATGCAAGTCTTCATGAAAAAAGTAGAGATCTCATTGTGCTTTCTTGACTGAAATTTTAAGTTTTTAATTCTATTTTCAACGGCATGATCGGCATGATCATTGATGATTCACTGAATTTATGTTTCATTTATTGAATCTGAATAGCAAGTTTCGACCCATTTTCATCTTTTACAATTAATTGAAACAATTGTCTTTGATGTTTTTATTTTGTTCTGCCAGTTGCAAGGCTTGTGATAGGATCACACATAAGAAAATGCTCTTGAGGTTGAGCGTGAAAGTAATAGCAACCTATCGAATTGCTAGTTTAATAAACATGATCTCTCCAAAGCTGTCATGACATGGAGGATTTGTAAAATACTACTATTTCCTCTGCATTACTATCATGATCTGATCAGTCAACTCCGCAGTAATTTCTTCAAAACTGCAAAAATTCGCATATCTCATATTTGGTTACGATGCCCAACTGTGTAAAAAAAAATATGTGTATAAACTGTGTATAAATGTTAATAAATTCTGAGCTGCTACTCTACCTGATGTACTTAGTCTATGGTTGCTGAGGGTTTCACTTCATCGTCCGATTTTTCACAAGTTTCGTTGCAACTTTCTCTTTAGCTGCTACGAAATTCTCATCATTCATTTCCATTTTTGCAGTACGGCACAAAGTGAAAGATCTCTTGGATTTGCTCAAAGACGACGACAGAATACGTGACGAACGGAAGAAAGCGCGGAGGAATCGAGATAAGCTTGCAATCTCCACTTCTACAACAACGTCTACTCCGTTGCCAACCTCGAAATCCACCTCTTCCTTTCCTTCAACTTCGGCAGTTGTGAAAGGTAGTTGTATTCCTGGCCGTTCCTATACGGACTCCTCCGTACCTTCATCTCGCCTCGGTGATATCGAACACTGGAACCCAAATATGGAGATGTCACGAAGCCGATCCATAGCCGAAGGTGTCATTGACAAGATGCGAGGTGTCTTTCCCCTTCAGAAAAACCGACAACAACAAGATGAAAGGTTAGTTCAACTTTCTTCCTACAGCAACATTTACGATGTAATCATACTACTAATTAGATCAATTATAAATGGACGTTAGTACATTGAGATAATTTTCCTCCACGCATTACTAGTCGGCGTTCTTTCCGACTACGTCTCCGAGGTCTTCAGGAGTTCCGCTCGCTTAGTACGAGTGATTCGGCGCTATGTCCCTCCGCTGATCAGGAGGACGAAGAAGTGCCGGAAAGTGTTGAGGATGAGGAGGAACTCACAGCAGAATTGCGGTAAGCAGAGGTGTGCGGAAGTACTGGTGAAGGTGACATTATATGAAGAAATTATGGTAGCCATTCCTATTATCTTCACTAGAGCCGGAGTTGGGATTTGATGAGTTCGACATCTGAATGCAATGGAAAAAAGTGAATTATATAAAATGCTAATAGACGTGACCATCGCGCAACATGCGTTCTTGATGCGCATCTCCTTACCGTAAAGTTGCCTCAAGGCATTTCATTTTGAAAGAGAATCGAAACATAGTTAAAAATTGTTTAACTTCACAAGAGAATGAAATACCGTAGTTCCTCTAATATAAACACCTCTAATTTTGTAAAATTTGATTTAATTTTCGATCTTGTTGCTTATAAAATGGACGTATAGAAAAATCCACTCTATTTTTATTTTGTTATGGTATAATTTTTGATGCCAATCTTTTGTATTTTGCCGGAAAATCACAAGTAATGCAGCATTAGAATTACATATTAGTATAAGTTCCATCAATTCTCGGAACTTATACTCATTAAGCCTTAAGATGGACTTCAAATTTATGGGTTTTCATGATGACCTCTTCTCCGTCATCGGTGATTCTGCTTTCCAAAGAGTCCTGATTATCTTGTCGGCGTTGAGTCAGGACATGTCTGCCTGTGAATAGGTCTACTTCAGTATGTGAGCGTCATTACTCACCCTTACTGTGGCTTGGACTGTGATGACATAGTTAGACTTTAATCTGGAGAGTTGTGATCTTTTAGTCCGGATGCCCTTCCTGACGACTTCCGATGACACTTTCGGGGCTCGAACTCTGCACCGACAGATTGCTAGGCCGAGCACTTAACCACTGTGCTACGTAGACATTATTCACAGCGCGGACAACCTGTGAAATGTGATATTTAGGAGAAAAGTTATACATATGACAATGAAGTTGGCAAAGCAACTTGCGTGCAATTCAGGAGTTTTCTGAAGTTTTTGGCATCTCATAAGAGTAAATTCTCTAAAAATATACATATGAGAATTTGGTAATAGGACCGATGGCTTGTTTTAGTTGGCTGTGATCTGCCCTTTTCACTCGCACTTTTAGTAGATTATCAGAATTTTTACTCGAATCGTAATTGACGACCAATACACTAAAGCCTTACAGATGTCGAATTCATTCAACATTGCTAACTCTTTATATGAACCTAAATTCGTTCCGAATGCTCAATACACAAGACGCTAAAGTAGATGGAATACATCTGCAGAAATCCGTGCACCTCGAAAGCTAACAAAACATGTCGTGGCTTTCGGTTTTCTCCTCCTCATTTCTACATTATTAAGAATGACTTTTGTTCTCTTTTACGTATTGCATCATATTTATTTCGCAGTATCAAACTGTGACAGGTATAAGTCTTGTTTCAGTTCTGCATCATTGAGGTACATATCCAATTACTAATGTGGATGTCTTCCTTTTCGCTAAATAAACTATCATCTTATAAATTCATTGACTGCGTTTGCGTATCGTCCTGAGAAGATATCAGAAGGCTAAATAATAATTCCGTTCAAGACGCTTGGTATAGTCCGGCCGCCTGCACGAATTTCTGCGGACGAGGCAGAAAATGGGACGTTCACAGAATGATGTACATCCTACGAATTTTCGAGTCTGCCGAGTTCCACGCTGCTCCTCTTCTCGTGAGACAGGATCAAAGAGAACTTAATGTAAACCCAATTGGAGGCAGGCTGAATTTTTGATAAAAATGACATCTCTCTGCGTTTTCTGTGAGAAAAGATAAATGCCTCTATAGTCATACTTTTGGCATGCAGTGTATTCAGAGCATAACCTATCTTGGATGTGTTTCTTTTCAATGCTAATAACAGCTTCTGATAGGTGATGTATGCGAAAATTGGGATAAATGCAGTTAAAAATTAATCAAAAGTTATGTTTATTGAAATTGAGATGCTGGATAAATCTAAATTTGTTCAGCTTGATATATAAAGGTACATAAACTGCGAGTTTATGATCTGAAGGCACTCTTTGCCAAAAATTATGACTCTAGACTTACTGCTTCTCACTTAGTCAGAGAATGAAGAGGAATCTTATTTTTTCTGAAAACTTCAATCTGCTTTCCATTGGTCAGGCATTGTTTTCTTCGACATTGCCTGACCAGTACAGGAAACTGGTGGAGCTCGACTTACGCGCAGATTTGCAGTAGTAGCCATGGGGTGTACTAATTCCATGAAAGCCTCATTTTCAGTATTCCCTGCTGCAACTCGTGCTGGTTGCAGGGCCATTATGATAAAATGAAGCACATGATTAGCAATGATTTAACCGGTTTTGTCCTCTCTTCATGCGACACGATGTCTACTGAAAGTCTGTAAGTCTTAACGAGTCTTAACGATAGTTGTTTCATGTCTGTGACAATTGACATTTTACGGTTTCTTAATGTGCGTTTGCATGTGCAACTTCATTGTTGACAATTTGCATCCATGTGGAGTCAAAAAACAATGGACGATCATGGATAGTAAACAATTGCTAACGGTGCGGCGAGAAAACAAAGACACGCCTGTCCAGACAATAGTAATTTAATGAATAATGATGATAAAGAAAATGCATTGATCTTATCAGCAAGAACAAGTCCAAATTAAACAGCCGCACAGAAACACTGGTAGCTAAAGTCAGTTGTTAGTGACTAGTAAATTCCAATGGGCTTGTAATACTTTTTAGCACTAGTGCGGTTTTCCTGGTACTGGATTTGTTCTTGCTGAAGATATCAATGCATTTTTCTTTATCTGCATTCATTAAGTTACTATTGTCTAGAGACTGACTGTTGACGCACGAAGGAATGTCTTTGTTTCCTCGCCGTACCATCTGAAAGTGTTCATTACCCTTGTTCTGTTCGTCCATTCTTTAGTGACTGATCATGGATCGGTGGCATGTAAACAGCCAGTTAGGAGATGTCATTATCTTACTCATCCCTCATTCAATCGTTGTTGATTGGCAGAGACAGATATCTTACTGCAAAGCTTTTACGTTAATGTTTGTTATTCGACATTTGTTCTACATCATGAAGTAGCCAGTTAAAGTAGCAATTAAAATAATGATAAAAATTATTCTTTATCTTATCTGATCTGATCTTTATCTTACCTCACACTTGTATGAAACTTAGATGTAGCAGGAAAAAATCACTGAAAGCTTCATGTGTTATATGAAAATTCTAAAATTGTCCAGCTATAATGCAGATTTTGTCTAAAATATTTTTCTGAATAACGCCTATTTTACTTTGATTTGATAGATCATTCAACGCAAATGGTGCTACTACAATAGACATATCAACTGAAACAGTGCTGCTATGTCATCGCTGATTGTGAAGCGGTTATATTTGCATGCTTATGGGTGTCATGTCTGAAAATGTAACGCCGGCGTTAGATTGACGAGGAAACTCATAAAATAAGAGCGCTTTGAATTGCTTGCATGTTTACATATTTCCAGTTGGAAATTTAAGGTGCTTGTCATCAGAGGAAGCAGATTACAATTTCAATTCATATTTTCATTGGCAACATTTTTGAAAATCTGAGAGTTGGTCAGGAACTTTTATTTGTTGATATAATTTCGTTTAAAAGTAGCAAATAATCTATGGTTTTCCGGGTTATATGATTTTAAATCCCAAGAGCCTGATTTAAGTGCATACAACCCAGAAACCCATAGATTATTTCTAGATATACCATGATATATTTTCGGGATTTATAAAAGTAAATCCCGGAGACACAGCGAGTCAACTTTTAGTAATCAAAGTTCTATGATGCTTCATTTGCATTATGGAATGGAGATGATTCGGTCCCCTCCTTAACTCCAAAGCAAAGGTCAGAATTACATGAACATTTCAGGACAAAGAATGTAGCGTATGAACTTTCTAATGGTGCAAAAAGAGTTTGATTTATTAAGGGAATGCAACCTGAAGGTGAAGTTTGGTCGAATTTTTGACCTTGTCTCAAACTTCTGTCTTCTCCTGAGTTGAACGGGCCACCTCTCACCATGTCAATTAGCGTCGCCAACATATACTACTAAGAACACCGGCAATTTTCGTAAAATGTTGGAAATTCTTTAATTTTTCTAGTGCGATAATTTACAAACAGGAATTCAGCGACTATATGCTGTAGTTGGATGATACTGTAGAGTGTAGATAGCAATCACTATGGAACAACATGCTGAATATTCTTCCAGATGGATTCAGTGACTGAGAAGTCAAGATTTCGGAATTGTCCATCTGTTTATTCCACAGTAAAAAGCACTACACGAGCTTTTGATGGCTCTCGCCGCCCCTTGATTATATGATGAAAATCATCCAGAAAATCATCATATGATTAAGGTGCGCCGAGAGCCATCGAAAGCTCCTGTAGTGCATTTTACTGTGGAATAAACAGATAGACAATTCCGAAATCTTGACTTCTAAATCACTATGGAACAATTCAGTGTTTTTATAAGCAAACATAAAATGGGAAGAGAAACATCATTAGCTCACTTGAAGGTTTTGCTTGTACAAACTATTGCTTTGAAGAAATGATCTGCATGACTTACGCACTTGTACCCAATACCCATAAAGTACTCCATACCTCATTTTTGATAATATTTTGCGCATGTGAGAGCTCTCAGAAGTCAAACTGTTTCTATTTACTAATGCGCTGCAGCAAATATTCTAAATATGGTTTTCTTTTTTCAACAATTTGGGTCTTTCATTGAAGAATCTTTTTATATGGATTGTTGATAAGTATGTGTCCGTACGCATGCCTCTAACCTTGTACAAGATTAAGTGAATATGCTTGGTTATGGACAGTCTCAACACTTGGATATATTGACTTCAGAGACGCATGTTTCGTGTCGTCATAATGAATGTGAATGTGGTGAAGGTTATGCTAATTTCTGTTTCTTTAATTGCCTTTGTATGCGAAGGATTGTACATTTATTAAAGCGTTTTACTGACTATATGCTGCATGAATGAGGGTATCTGGCTATAAAACAGATACCATTTGAGCAACATTTTTATTGAATTGATCTATGATCAGGATACATTCCTTCTGTTACATTTCGGCATGAATAATTTCCAAATGTACGCACTGAACATCACTAAACATTTAGCGACAATCTGAGTCGAAGTTGCAAAAGTTTCTGTTAAAATTAACTGAGTAACTCTGTAGCTGTTTACATCCGCTATTTATCAATTTTTACTAAGAACTGAACAATCTTGTTTGTGAGAAATCTACGTTTTATACCTAATCCTTAATACGTAAATTTGTAAACCATGTTATTACGCCGCACTTCTGATTTCTTTTTCGAGTCATTCTATATTTGATTATGCACTATTCTGACCATGGAATTAAAAGACATGTTTAAAAACAACAATTTGGTTCAAAATGTGCTTCTACTCTTTTGGTATCCGATATATTTTTCAACATAATGATATGTGATTGGAGTTTAATATAAACTAATTACTTTTTGTTTTGTTAACATCTTACCAACTTTTACATGTATATTCGCTGTTGTTTTTGATGAATTAAATTTCAGGAGTTTTACATCTATGCATTTGTTACACGACGTTTATACTACATAACGCAACGTTCGACATATAACGCAATTGCCGCAAGCCACGTTTTTTTGAAATTTTCGGATGTCAATTTAATAAAGCTGCGTTGTTAAAAGAACAAAAGGAACCTTTATAATCCGTATTTTACAAAATATTTCTTAATCTTTGTTGTTGAACATTGTTATTAAAACGTGCCGTGTATTTGAACCATAATGAGATCACAGTCGTTGATGATGAGCATGACATTGGGTTATTGATATTGGTAGGCACCGAAAGTTTCCAACTTTACAGATTGGGGGAAGGTGAACATTAATCCTACTGCCTCTTCGCGCTTATATTGCTATTGTTCCCAAGAAATTTCATTTACATCGACAAATTGAATTGGCAGGAATATGACATCAACATTTGAGATAATAAATTTACTTACAGCTTGTCATCTCACTTTTGCTCCATATCACTATTTCAAAGCAACTTTTGAGGCTGTCAATATCTGCCTTTATTAGCTTGGGCATTGGAAAAATGCGATGCAAGAAAAGTTGGACTCAAGAAAAGAGCAAGACGAAGCTTCTAGTTTCTGCCTAAAATATTGAGTATCATAATTTTTGATCTCTAATTCTGTCGAACAAATGTGTCCGGAGAAACAGGATTTAAATCAATCACTGACGAGATTACTTAATTCAACACGCTAGCAAAAACTATTTGTTTGTGATGTTACTGAAGTTGTCAGAAGGTAGTAAGTGAAATATCATCAACATTATAAAGCGGAATAAAACATACGGGAGAAGCTCAGTAGATGCTTAAAATACAATTTCAACTTTGTGTAGAACTTGATAGCTGCTTTGCTCAAAAACAGGTGCATTTGTCCTTATCAACGGCATCAGCAGGGCAGTGGTACATCAAGTTAAGTGATCACAATCAGTGATTGAAGTTGACATGGAATTTTTGTTTGCGGGAACTTTTTCTATTTGATTATACAGTTATCGGACTTTGAACAGTTGCACGAAATACCGTTCGCCATGTGATTCATTCACTGGTAAAACTATGGATACTACATATTCTTTGGAAAATAGTGTTGTCAGGATTATGCTAGAACAAGTGGAGTATCTTCCTGTATCAAGTATCAAGTATAAATCTTCCTGACGTCATATCAAAATCCCGTCATCAGGTTTCTAGTTTCTACTTATTGAGGACAAGCAAGACAGTGACGATGTAATACTTCAAATTCACCTCAGATGCCTCTACCTTTTACCTAGTTGCTTTAATTTTCATTCGGAGTTGCATTTTTGTTGTTTAAATCACTCACAACTCCATTATGCAAGGAGAATCATCCACATACATACAGTCAGAAAGTTCTACAAACTGCAAAACACCGAAGCTTCATTCAATAAGACTGATGAAAACGAACTTGATATAAGAATCAAATCATACCCTACCACATAGCTCACTTAATAAACCAGTTAATTATGTTCATTAGAAAAATTTAGATACTACTATCTAAGAACTATTTGATAGGTTTGTTTAGGAGCTATGCACTCATTAGTTATGATATCATATATTTTATGTCTCTTCACTCTCATATTCTCAACTTACTTTCTGCCACTGGTCTGCCTATTTACATGTATACATTTGTGAGATATACTTTTTTGAACTATGCTTTAATTTAGAACCTCTTTATCATCCCTATTTTTCTTATTTATCTTTTCTACTTCTTTACCTTTCAAGTAAAGTTCGATGTATAGGATCTTCTACTCCCATCAAGCTTTAATAAAAAAGAAAATTTGTTGAGCACGTCAGCTTAATCCATGGCAACATCAGAAAATTAAATTAGATAAAATATAATGAATGGATTCTGTGGCAAATATCTCCGACCTCTCCTTAGTCGGCCACCATCAAAAGGTATTTATGCAGATTTGTGCAGTGTTACTGTGAAGCACATAAGTAGCATTGAACAGTTACAAGCTATATACAATAATAATACACATAATTACAAGCTGAATTATATACAGTGCTCTCCGGACAAGTGGAACAGTTTAGGAGCGAGATTTCTCTTCCGCTTATCCGAAGTTCTCGCTTAAGCGGAGTGACAATGCTCGAGCTCATTTTGGCCTGAATAATTACTGTGAATTACTATGTGAGCTAAATTTCGCTATTCTGTTGATAAATAAATGAACTTTGTTTATACTCGGAAGCACATTAGGCACGGAGCTTTTCTTCCATGTGGTCGAGTTGTCATTTACCACTCTCATTCTTTTCGTGCTGAGTGTTTAGTAATAATGCAGAGTGTACATATTTTAAAAGTCTTAGGTTTGACCCGACCAAGATTTGAACCAAGGTCTCCCGGACGCAGAGTGAACACTCTACCACAAGGCCACAGCGCCGGTTCATATTTGCGCTTATGCATGGTACCCACTACCATCCCGTTTTAGGGTTTAAGATAGAAAAGCATCTGTGCTGCTACAAGTATTTGTTAAAAAGAGTTGTAAAAACACGGAGAAGTAGTCGAAGCTTATTGGTCAACAGTGAAAGGAAATTAAACTTCTATCTAAAGAAGAAAGGAATCTAATGTCAACTGTATTTTGTCTTCCTCTACTCGGAGGGGGGAGGTTGAAGCCCTGATGAGTTTATCTTTCTCCAAGACAGAGCGCGTGTTGGCTCGTTGACACACTACGCTGTCAACTGGTGTATAAACGAATTCTTAGGAATTCTGCAGTAATTAGATCAACAGCAATTTGCTTGTAAAATAGCTAGTAAAAATAGATGCATCAGACTGCTTCTTAGTGACCAAAGGAAAAACAAAGGTTCAATTATAAAATCGCTATCCTTCTCACCCGATGCGACCGTGTCTTGGAGTAGTGAGTGATTTTTTTGTTATTCTACACTGCCACAGTGCATAAGGACAACAAGTGGCAAGAATACAAATGCGGTTTTGGTTGAAACATGGACGAAAATCATTTAATGAAAAAGTTGAGATTCTCCCGCTTAAGTGACTTTCGAAAACTCTCTCCCTTAACCAGAGCGTTTTAATACACTGAAATGTGCCGGAAATTATTCTGATTTTCTCCCGCTGAAGCAGAACTTCCGATCATCCGGACTGCACTGTATTATGATTCATTTATGATTTCAATGTTTATTTACGTGCATATCATCGCATCATCAGCAGACGCGTTAGGTGAAGTATGCTTATAAATCAAGTTGCTTCAAGCATCCTTCTAGCATTTTCTTAGGTAGTCCTAAACCACCTCTAAAATCCACATGCCTAACTGTACGGCCTTTCCATTCTACGGATTCTGCTTGATAAAATGTTACTTTAATGCAAATGATGCTGCTGCTAAGTTTGGAGTTCATTGACTACTTTATGTATGAGTTATTCAAAGAATTCTACAGGGCAGTCGATTTGACCTCCCCATGGGGAGATTGAACGAATGATTAATTTAGTTTCTTGTCTAAGACTTCAGTCTCCGGCTGTGCATTTCAACAAATGCCTCGTTTTCAGAAATTTCAGAATCAAATTACAAGTACGTCCACTCATCACTGCAACTCTACTATTTTGTAACTTCTCTTCACCTTCACTTTTCACATGCAGTTCTTCCAAATAGCCAGTGATACATAACACTGTGGATATTTATCCGTTCATTTGACTTGTATACCAACTGCTATGATAGTATAGCGCTGATCAACACTGGATGCTCCTTCTGTTTTATCATTAGTTTGCTATACCTGTCCTTTCTCAGCAAATAAAATTCCAACTAAGGTTAAAAAATGCGAAGTACATTATTGTCACAACAAAGTATTGCCTCAATATTCTCTTAAAGTTTGATAATATTCAAGTTTCTTTAAATTTGTTGTTTATCTTCGTCGCTGTTGAATGTTGGGAGTAAACGGGAAAAAGTTTGCCTCCATTATCTTGCGATTACTCATGACAGCACCAGTGTTAAGTTTTGCAAATAATAAATTAAAACGTTTTTGTTTAAATGGAATGTTCTTCAGACATTCAATAGAAAATAACCAAATGTTGAAATTAAACATATCGAAAAATTTTACGAAACTCAAGATGGCACGTAATTACACAGCCTTTTCTGCAATATTTGGGATATTTTAAGAAGGAAAAACATTTCATTGTCTTCGACAAAGTGAATGTGTTTGTCCAAACTTGATGAGAAATACAAGGCATGTTCACTGCATTTACCGCTTTTCTACATATCTAACACAGAACATTCACCTTTGTGTCAATTCTCTGTGAGAAATTGCAGTGAATATTGGCACCGATGAGTTCTACAGCTGCTTATTACGTTATTGAATACGTTATTATTTAACGTATTATTAACGTTATTATTAATTAACGTATTATTTATACGTTATTGAATATGAATGCACTCAATACATGGTTAACATTTTTATGTCTATACAAAGTGGCTGAAAATCGCATTAAAATCCAATTATGTGTTACTACTCGTATTACCATCTTCACAATCAACAATGTGGAATAAAGAAGGAAATAATTTGCGAATATCTCGACAAGTTTTAAGCTTCTATTTGGCATTTCCATGTTTGTTTTGATGCGAGAAGTGATTATAACAGTCAGAAAAACAAGCACCATCACAGGAAATTTTATCTACACCGAAAACTAAAAGTAATTGCAGACAAAGCTGAAGACAATATGCAGTACAGGCGCAGAAGCTTTCTTTGTACAGCATCATCAGGTCTTAAGCCTAGGAGTGTTCCACAGTGGTGCGGCGGCAAAATGTGTGGGTTAAGAAATCTTGCTAACACTGGGCAAGTTCCTTCCTTCTGCCGAGAGGCGAATAATTCTTGTGCATGCATCTGACTTCGGCAATTTTAGCTTCCAACGGGTTCTAAAATTTGTTTATGAATTCTATGTTTAAGTCAGAAATCGTCAGACAGTTTCCACCACAGAATTAGACAAGTCGTCTCTTCTTCTGTTTGACTAAATAGGAAACATTGGAACATGTAACGTTTATGAAATGGCACAATCTGCTGACATAATACCACAGCAATCGAACAATGAGCAGCCAATTCAACATTAAACACGCCAAATTGTGCGAAGTTTCAGTGACTGTTATCAGCCGGATCACACAGCAAAGAGACACAGACGATGTCAAGTTCTGTAAAGAAGCTTGTGAACGCTCTTTCATGCACCTGCTAACTTCCTTAATAATGATCGGAGGGCCAAACATTATCGAGAAAACGTTTGTGCAATAATCTGAATTCTTCGAATCTGAAGGAATCGTGGCGATTGGAGGATTTTGGAGGAATTCACAGCAATCCGCAAGCGGCGCACGACTATTTTTCCTATTTCTGTAAAGCGTTAAGAATTTCCTTTTGCACACTTAGCAAGTTCCTACATGTGCCATCGTTTTGAATCAGTTTGCACTTCTAACAAAGTGATGCGGTTAAACAATCTAATTCTGTGGTTTCCACATTCTTCTCTCGCGTGGTCAAGCAACGTGAGACACACAACCACACAGAAGCCCTATAGATTTCCCTGAAGTAAAGATGTTGTTTCTCTTTATTCATAGCACTGAATAAAAAAGTTTTTGGAACATTAATCATTCCGAATACCTGCCTCAGAAAAAGAGGATTCCAGCCACTTCTTATGAACAACTTGTTCACCGGACCGTCTGATTTGAAGGTTCTTCACTGTCACTATGTGGTTGAAAGAATCCAAAGTACTCATGACAAAGTACTTCACCAATGAATTTGAGTGTAAAAAGTACTAGATTATTTGAAGAAAAGCAGGAAATTCAATGCTAGCCGGATCTTGACCTCTAAAAAGTTGATGTTGTCGTCAGTATGAAAGTCAATTCATCAAGGGGGAGTCAAGAGCCTCTTGTCAATCGAGAGGACAACTGCACTTTTTCTTGGCCACGAGAAAAGTGAATTCAACTACAAGTTGACGCTTTTGACATTTAGCGACACCTTTTTCAGTTGCGATCAAATAGATTTCATAGCGGTTATCATGGCGCATGCTGTACGGATTTATTTTTAAACAGTTAACTGAAAGACAATTTTTCTTGCTAACAAAATCCGAAACAATTTTAAGAACAAAGTTCTTAGTATAACCATTGCATTCAAAAATTTTTCAGAATTTTCTCAATTTCATCATGAAATATATTCCAATTGCTGGCCACCGTATATGCTCTACTCAGCATGCCAATAACCAGACCCCGGTGCCACGCTCTTGGACAGTTTGCTTCAAAATTTAATAGCACATTTGTGAACGTTTCTTTTCTAAAGATGCTAGTTTCCAAATTATTCGTAATATTTATTTTAACATCCAAGAATGCTATACTATTGCCTCCAATATCTACAGTAAATTTTAAATTTTTGTGTTGTCTATTTAAAAATTGGTGAAACCGTTCTACTTCCTTTATATCATCAAAAACGCAAATGCAATCATCTACACATCTTGCGTAATAAAGTGGACTGCATTCTTCATTCATCCAATTTTGTTCCATATGTGACAAAAATAGATTTGCGAGTGTAGGAGCAAGGGGGGAACCCATACTTACACCATCTATCTGCTTAAACATTTGGTCATTAAATAAAAATTGACCACTCGTGGCAAACAGGCACAGTTTTTTTAAATACATGCCTGCCAAACAAAGGTTTATTAGTTGAATTCTTATCATAGACTAAATTAGCCGCCAGCTCAATTGTTTCATTTACAGGTATGTTCGTGAACAGTGATTCAACATCATAACTAATTAAAATATGTTTTTCATGAAAAAGTTCTTGATTTTTATTAATTTCTTCTATCAAGTGAGAGGTAGAATTCAACATATGTTTCGAATTTATATGTGGTTACATACGCAAGATATGTAGATGATTGCATTTGCGTTTTTGATGATATAAAGGAAGTAGAACGGTTTCACCAATTTTTAAATAGACAACACAAAAATTTAAATTTACTGTAGATATTGGAGGCAATAGTATAGCATTCTTGGATGTTAAAATAAATATTACGAATAATTTGGAAACTAGCATCTTTAGAAAAGAAACGTTCACAAATGTGCTATTAAATTTTGAAGCAAACTGTCCAAGAGCGTGGCACCGGGGTCTGGTTATTGGCATGCTGAGTAGAGCATATACGGTGGCCAGCAATTGGAATATATTTCATGATGAAATTGAGAAAATTCTGAAAAATTTTTGAATGCAATTTTTCTTGATAAACTTTCTTTCTCCGAGATTGAGTTTCTGAAATGTTAGGGAGTCAATCGGTTGATTGCAAATTAACCGGTTATCCGACGATAAATTAACCGGTTTACCGATGTAACTTGATAACAAATATGCTTTCCGTTGACTGTAGTATGTAAGTCAGGGTTGAATCCGGGACGGGTCCGCCGGTTCTTCCGGGTCCATGGAACCGCATTGGAAATTTTCTATTCTGTCGCTTTTTTGTGGCTCTAATATTACATGCTCGCTGGCACTTGCATAACTATTGTAAATTGTTATGAGGAATGTCGAGATTCGGAGGTTTGTATGCATGAATTGTATGCACATCAAAATACGAAGGTCCTGCATGGTTACTACCGTAAATGGCAAAACTAAAAGATGATTAAAGATTTACATCATGGTTTCTAAATCTTTGACTCCAGACCTAGTCAATAATTGGTAACCTGCATGCTGCATAGTTATAGTATCAACAAGTAGCTACGCGGCTCCACGGAATGCATAGCTACGTTTTTAGGCACTAGGCCTGTAGTCTAGGTACCGATCAATGAGGGTTTATCGCTCATTGGCTTGCATTAAAGTTGCTGGCCTTATGCCTAAGCTATCACGATCGGTCGGATAAAACTTGTAGGCCTATTAAGGGTATTGAATCCTGTGAATAGGTTATCATGCAAGCCTAAATATAGGCCTAGATGTGAAGCGATGCATGTGTAACATGGATCCGCCCCATGTACAGGCATAGGCCTACTGTTTTTTTTAATTTAGTTATGGAAATATGGAAAAAATTTCCTGGAACGTGCGGGTCCTACGGGTCCAGGTTTGTCCGTGTTCACGGATCTGCCTGACCCGAAGCCTTCAGGTCGTCCGGGTCGAAGACCCAGACAATTCAACCCTGTAGTAGGTCATATTGTCTCATTGATTATAGTGTATAAGCAAGCATAATTTACCTGTAACACTAGTTGAGCAAGCTCGCTTACTGTATGTACATATACATAAGCGTTTTTCCAGTGATTCTTAGAAGCAAATGAAGGCCTACTTGATTCAGATTTCTTATTTCTTTTTCAAGATTTCCGTCATTCTTCAGTGTAACACTACCTTGTGTTCATCTTTTCAGGCTAGCTTTGATGTAAATTAACAAAGGCCTATTTATTCACAAATTACATAAGATGTGACAACACACCGGCAGGCTGCATTCTTAGCATTCATCAAAATATCCATCTTGTCTAATCGAATTAAAAAAATTGCTTGTAATCACAACGGACGCTGTCTTGTCGATAAGATATCAACTGACAGCAGCGTAAGCTTATTATCATCAAAATGTGTTGTTTGGGGAAAAGAAGAAATTAGATGCAGTTATTGTGATGCAGAAATAGGATAGCTTCTACTGTTTCCGGCTTCATGTTCATTCTTTTTTCGTCTCACATGTTTTCTATTGAACTGTGTAGTCGTTCAGAGCTTGCTGAAGTTTCTGGCATCTGCAGGTAGAATTTATCAACCTTTGCTATTCTCAGGAAACGATTCATTCGTCTTCCGCCGAGATAACGGATCTAAATCATGACTGGTAGATGGGTTTCTATCGTAAAAAACGAGCTTCTGCTCTTAATCAAGCAAGATCAAGAATTAGTTAGAATCAATCAAGATGATGAAATTTAACGGAATGCCTCACTCGATTCACAGGAAGCCATTCTTTAGAATGAGAGCAATAAACCCATTTTTCCTACAATAGCAATGAAAAATTATCTGGCTATATTTATCACGCTTACATTTTGTAAAGTTGGATAAGTGCCGGTTAACCGCTTTACTCCCATAAGATATGATGATGTGTGAACCCGTCTGTTGTTAACATGGACGCGGAAAAATTGTTTCCACGGTCCATTTCATTTAAAGTAAGTAACCATTTAAAGACAGTTGGAAATTGCGCTTGAATAATCAACTATCACATTCCAAGATTCCAAGATTCCAATATATAACTGTATGCATTCACATTGGTAAATCTGCATCTTCAGTATTCGGAATCTGCAAAAGAGTGCTTGCTTTTCAAGCCATAATTACGCCTCGTA
The DNA here is from genome assembly GCA_907163375.1 of Prostheceraeus crozeri. Classification (NCBI taxonomy): domain Eukaryota; kingdom Metazoa; phylum Platyhelminthes; order Polycladida; family Euryleptidae; genus Prostheceraeus; species Prostheceraeus crozeri. The sequence continues at coordinate 16,067 of CAJQUW010004647.1, read as the reverse complement.
CAGTCAAAGGAAATATCCATGTTATCAATTTCTTATCATGCCTGTAAAACACTTTCAAAATTAAGTCATATCTCGCAGAAAGTGTTTGGTCTTTAAATCCATCTACAGAATCATTTTAGGGAGAAGATTTTGCGTATGTTAGGGAAGCTCATATCCTAGCCATTAATGTGTGATATTGGCGTTCGTAAGCATGATGACATTACTAAAGAATGACCTTAAGTTTAATAATGAGTTTAAGAGGACGTCAAGGTATATTACCTTCAAAATCTGCGGCCCGGTTCCCACTCTGCTGATCTCCCCACATATCTGACTGTGCAACAAAATTGTAAGAATTCAAAGCTCTGAAGAGGCAATCACCATTTATAGCTTTTGATGCGAACTTGAAGAAATATTATTGAGGACAGCAGTCTCATTCGCTTGATCAGTTATTTCCCTTAGTAACAATATACTAATAATGTGCTGCATGAAAGCTATAGTATACAAAAAGATCACATACATGTACATTGTGCAACTTAGCATTATCCACACAAGAATCTTCAGAGAATTGCTGACTGCTGCACAATATTCCGCTATCAAAGCTACTGTCAAAATAAAGTAGCAGCATGATGGAATCTTTTCGTCATATGTTCGTAAAGAAAAATCACTGCTACTGCGAAGAAATGCCCGCAGCTACATGCCCCATCCACGAAGGTTTCAGAATTTATTCATTTTGATCCTACCGGTTCTTGATCTATATCAAATATAATAAAACCGACACTATGTTATTGAGGTTATGCTTCTTGTCTCATCATGTTTTAATTCATTCACACATGTCAATGACTTTTGAGATCATGATTTGAGAATTGCTTATCTTAATTATTGCTTCCAGAAAATAGTGGGCCAGAGTGAATACTATCCATTGAGAGAAGCCACTAAACCAGGTATCGGCTAAATTCGAATTTCTCTGTTGTCTGGAGTCACTTGCCTGACGATGACCGGCTGGGCCGGTTGAAAGGCCTTGCCTAATAGAAATTCGAATTTAGCCAATACTTGGTTTTGTGGCCTCTCTCAATGGATAGTATTAATTATTGCTACGGATAAGCAATTATGGTTTTCAAAAAAGGAAAATGTTCACCTAAAAATTGCCTAAAAGGGCGATTCTTTCATTTATAGAGACTAGAATGGCGAGAATAGAGTGCGTACTCCATATATAAGATACCAAGAAACTTAGAAAAACTGTTGTTGTTTATTCTGTAATCTATAATCTGCACAGAGACACTTGCATCATCATGTGTTACACATTCATGAAATGAATTCCCTGTATAAAGTTCATGATTGCACTGAACCACAAGATGACGCTTCACGTTTTCTTCAGTCAAATTGGAGCGCAATGTACTAAAAAATACTTTAGATATACTGAAAGAACGTTCAATCTGAACACTTGTCAGTGGGGCAACCTTCAAGGACATGATCAGACTTATTGAGTGATCATCTATGAATGTGATCTCACTTTTCACTGGGATTCGTTATCCAGGAGTTTTAAAACCAATTTTTAAAAACTACAAATCCCTTCGAAAATGTTGATTGTGACCAAAAACACCGACTGTGTGCTTGAATATTTTTCTAAGCAAAATAAGTGCATTTGCATTATGATGATTATGATATTTATATTTGTAACAATGATGAATTATGTTTTTATTTGTGAAATGCACAATTGTCTCTCTGAGGTGATTACAAAGCGACACTCAAGTAGCATTTTCCTTGCTGGTTGTAGTTTTTACAATAAAGAACTTTGTGCATTCCAGTCGTCTGTTTCACTGCTATTGTGGAAGGTGCCGAGGCTAGTGTGATATAATTTCACAAATAAAGTGTACTGATCGGCTTTTCAAGACATTTTCCCACATTTTAAAATGTGCTTCATTTGTACTCATCCCAGGAATCCATGTGTTCAATTATTTTAGCATTCAAAGGTGACTTATCGCAAATATTTGTTCGCTGGAATTGCTGGCCATCTACGAAGATAATAATCAAAATTTTCCCCTAAAAAGGTAAGAAATTTAGAAGCAAAAATCTTTTGCATGTCTGTTGAGATCACGGATGGTGGACGCTAGTCCAAATCGTTTGACTCACCATCTGCACGAGCTTCAGGCAAAGATTGTAATGTCATCCCATCCGGGCCTGATCATGTGATATCACAGCGGTCATGGCCTCAAAACTCGCTCGGTTCTCACTGAATAGAGAAGTACTTCGTTGCGTGTGGCTGTCGGTGTATCGGCCATTAATTCGAAATTGAAGTCCACCAAGTGTAAAGCATATGAAGCCATGCCATGTAGCATATATCAGGCCCAGTACCAGACAGAGGGAGCTCATCATCGCAGAAAATCATGACTTTATGATGTTTAAAACTCTCTGATTTATGGAAAAATATTATTGTCCTCATTCACTACGGTTGAACTGATAGAATATAAAGTTATATTAATTTTTATTGATTGTTATTACTACATTTCCATGGCAATATCTTTTGTAATGATTTTATTAATATTATATTGATAGAAAGTATTATTTGTAAATAGTTCCACAGCATTCCACGTTGACGCAATACTTACTTGGGTCACACGCTGTAATTATGGGTAATGTATCACGTCAGACAATTATTTCGAACAGTGTAAATTCTGTGCATTTTTTTCTTTGCGAAATTTTTTCATGAAATGTGCTTCAAAACATCAGTTACTTATAAGTTAATAATAAAAAAGACAATAAAAACAGAATGTCAAATGTGTATTTTAAAAAAGCATATCAAGTATTCTCTTCAACAGAGACCTATTCTGTAGACCTCTTCATGAATTGCAAAACTTTTACAGAAGTTTCAAAGTGTTTGAGTAAAGAATCATAACCTCAGTTTTTACTGATATTTAGTTGGTCACCTTTTACTTGAAGCGCACTACTTTAATGCGTCGATGCAGCCCCTCAAGCAGTGTCTCAAAATGTTTCTGAAGCGCAACGTCACGATGCCAACAGCGCAAAATTTTCGCAATCAATTCTTGTTTTGTGAAATTCAAGCAAACTTTTTGCTGGAATTTTCTTGTCTTCGCTGTATTTTTAATCAATAAGCTGTAACTAAATGGTATTTTGATGTAAGCTTATACCTCGTGAGAAAATTTCAGAAAATAAAAAGTACATAGAATTTCCACTTTGTTCGAATTATTTTTCCGGGCACTGTATACGGTAGAAAGAATGGACAGTCTCACCTCTTATTGACCAAAAAATGATACATAATTATTGAATGATCAAATAGAAGCAAAAGTACTGCAGCTAACAGCCATTTTTATCCTTCTGAGACTTATTGTAGTCATCAGTATGAGCCAAACGTAAGAAAGATGTAAACTGTAATATGGACAAATTATTTTTCATCCGACAAATATGTGGATTTATGAAATTAGGATTCTAGTTAGTCGTGATCAGTGCATACTTAATTCTCACAACTTTTAATGCTTCTTTGACTCTCACTCGCATGCCACCTAATGTCCTTCTTATCATTTGAATAAAACCTTGGTTGACAATACGTTTTTGTTCATGTTTTCTATTCGCTAAGTAACCTTATTTGTTAACTTGTTAGAATAATGTTAATAAACTGCCTTCCAGCTATAAGTGCATCTCATATTACTCCACAAATGACATAAGTCGGGTACCCAGGGAGACAGAAAGGACTTTAATACTGGGATAAAGTTCGTTTTTCTTCTGATTTGACAATGCGTCGAATGTCGAAGTGAAAAGCTTTAGGAAGAAGTCAATGTGAAACCGACAATATCATTGAAGGATTTCTACTTGATAAGACAGAGATGATAGCGTCTTATGAGGGTTTGTCGCTACACAACGGGATGCCACGTTGTTTCTATCAAATCTACAGGGCCGTCGGCGCCAGCATTATCACCTTGACATACAAGAATTTATTCTTTGTTTTACCGAATTTCTTTTCGGAGGCGGAACTACACAAGTTTCTCCTCCCTTTCATGACGTCAAAACGAGAAAGTTTTGATCAAATCTCAGCCAGAGTTTTAGTCTGCTTGCCATCAATTTTGTGTGGAGGCGAAACCAGTGAGAATTCTTTGTTCTGTCATTAATGGATTCACATAAATAACGCATAGTGTCAGAGGGATTATGAAACTCGGCTCTGAATCAAGCTCGATTGTTTCCTATCTAATGCGCAGCCTCAGCTGTAATCAGAGTTGCAAGCGGGCCAGGCATCGTACCGGTCCTGCGGGTTTTGGACCTTCATGTTCACTTATCCGTGAAAATGTGAGAATCAATACTGTTCTGGCGGATAAAACCGGCCGTTGGCACACAACTGCTTCGAAGGATAGAAAATTAATCTAGAAACCGGGCATATTAGAAAAATGAATTATTATCAAAGGCCGACTTTTTAAGAAAACAATCTCAATACAATCTCAAAAGCAATAACTACATTATGATAAAACACTAGATGTACCACAATGGGTACGAAACTTGTCTAGTAGGCTACTGTACTATACTAATAATTGTTTATTCACTTTTTGGGGGCCTCAGTCCGCATGTTATCCTTGTTGCCTCCCAGTAGTTGTCCTCGTCTTTGGAGCTAGATGTCTCTATGGAATAATAATAATAATAAGCGTTTTATTGCCATAAATTGAAAATCGTCAATATATAACAATTTCAATCAATACTATAACATTTTCCATTTAGCAAAATGTTCACGCAACGTCATCCTAAGTAGAAACTTTTTAGGCAATGATGCTAGGCGCCAGAGGGACGTTTCCTGATGACTTATTTTAGTAGATTTGTGATGCCCCATGAATTTGAATATTGACACAATTAATAATAATAATAATAATAAAGACGTTTATTCAAGATACTGCCCCAATAATGGAAATCGTGGGGCCAACAAAGATATACAACATGCATGCATAAATGATCAACATAAGACACTGTTCGTTAACATTGAAAATCGTGCTCAATAGCGGCTCCCTAGTCTAAGGAAAAACTGTAGGCTATTCACATGGCACTTTTAGTAGTTGTTGGTCTATGTACAGTAATAGAAATGAGTAGTTAAGAAAACATAGCCGATTTTTAGGCCCTCAAGCACTAGCCTCCATAAATGAATAATTTATAAACCGGCCACTGGCCGGCCGCCTCGAAAAAGTAAAAAAATGGACGGTTTTTTCGCCGGTACAGCAAATCATTACAGCATTATCAGGAAATGTCTTGATGCCGATCACATGGTGCTGACTTGAAGTTTATGTGAATACGCACATCCCAGTTTCTTGCCCTCAGTTTGCACGAATGAATCAAAAGGAGTCATTTTCGTGATTTAAAAATGTTACGATAAGGTAATATAACCTATAAGTGCACATTATGGAATTCGAATATTTTTCTTTTGTTAGAATGTGCAAAAAGGAGTAGTCTCAAAATTGTAATTATCGATAACCTATTTAATTCTCATTTTAAATCATCATTTTTTGCCTGAACTGAAGTGTTTTTGTTCGATTTCTCTAATTAATCATCGTTGCGCTTCTTTCGCTTGGGTCGAACCGCTCATCTTCCGTATTAAAATCTGCGTTCCTTTACCACCCACTAACTGGTTGGGATACTCCCAACAACACCAAAGTTCATCTTCTCGTGCTTCTCAGACTTGCGTAATTTGTAAGTTATTAGACTGTCATGTCTTCGCAGTATTATCTGTAAATGTCATACTTGTCCTTTTTCACTTCCAAACAATGGACTAACGAGTGATTTTTAATAATCCACTGTAATTTATTAAAAGTTGAACAGATGGAGGTTGAGATAGTTACTCAACAGGTAGCCGCTCAACTCCACAGAGGCCATAGATCATTGGCAGCCAGAATGCTTCGGATAACAATTGATGGTTGCTTGGCAACCCTGGCCTCAGATTCGATGATAGTCTCTCAGTTTCCCACGGTGACACCAATACCCCAATTACAAGTGCATCAGGCCGACTGTCCGAAGAATGAGAGATGTGACATTTTGAGAGGAGATTTTCAACGATTTATAATTCCCTCGTTGGGCGCGAACCACTTGAAGGGAGAAGGATGAGGTTGGGTGGGGAATCACAATCTGCCACCGCTAGTTTGACGGCTCTTCGTTAGGCGGAGAAAAAGTGTACAGACGCTGCACAGCTCGTCGCTCTTGATCCGCGCTTGGCGGGGCAACAAGTCTTGTTATCTTGCAGATAAAATGATGATTTATCCCTAGTTCTCGCTCAGCTGGTGAGACAAGGTGTCGCACGGTAACCGAAATCTGTCGAAAAAACGATAAAGCAAGCGTCCGTTTCTGCTGGGAGAATTCTTTGGGGCCGAACTTTTTTCCAGCTTAAGTACTACGCTTGTGTGTCTGTCAAAACTGAGGAAAAAGTTATGTCCATTCTCTCCAGGTAGCCTTGTGTTTACTCGGCTGGATATTCCTACCCGTATCTTTACTTTTTTCGACCTCTTGGAAAAATTCAGATTTCTAACAAACGGAACTGCTCAGTACAACTCAGGAGCAAATACACAAGGAGTTGGAAATCAAAAGAAGTACATCAGAAATGTATGCACGGAAATATGCGGAAAAAACATGTTATTTCAAATCTACTACTTTAAAAGTACAATAGTTTCTAAATAACGCAAACAGTTCACAATCAGGAGATGTGAGTGTCTTCAGCTGATGTACGAAGAACCATTTAACATTGAGAAGTCTCGGCATTTGACGTGAGAAGGTGAATTCCAACCATAAGCTATTCTTCTTCAATATACATCGATGTCTGCGCAAAAATAGGATGGTGACTCGATGAAATGCAATTGATTCGTAAAATCTTATACTCTGGCTCTCAACCGCATCTTTCTTGGGATGAGGCTATTGCGAAGGTCTCTCAATAAGGATCGAAGAAGTAATGTGCTAAGAACGAGCAGACAGATCCAAAAAACATCCAAAACATTTTCACATCGCTTTCCTGAAAATATTACAATTATTTTTATGCTTTCGACTTGGGGTGCCCAAGCTCTCAGTTTTCATGTTTTATTTCTATCAATCACACCAGTATAAGTGAGATAAGATGTGACTCTTGAATAAGGATAAACAAACGAACATGAAGTGTTTTATTATTCTGGTATGAATAGTGATGAGTTTCAGCTTAGATTATTTGAGTTTATAAGATGAAACGTGTACGCAACGTTTTCAACGTAGGAAAAAAATAGACTGAAATACTAGTCGACATTTATTCCTAATGATTGAACTGCTGCTATCACATGGAATAATATCAAAAATGGAATAACGCTACGTATTGTGTCATGTCAAAATGATGAACAAGTAATGAGGAAAAATGAAATTATACTAAAATGGATTAAATTATGGAAAACTATTTTTCTAAATAGAAACGCTGAGTTCCCATGCAGCACCGTTCAAGCAATCACTCGCAAGAAGTTCAACACGACAATTCCAATACATGCAAACCAACATGACATTCTTAGAAGGCCTTTTAATAACTAGCAAAGTAGGTGGACAATTGCCCACGCAGTAATCTCGATTGCCCATGTGGGCAAGTGTCATCATCTTTTAAAGGCAGCAATTTTAGTCATATTAGTCATTCATTAAAATGTAAGTGCCAACATAAATACTGCGTAGGTCTGTTAGGAGAGAAATTAATTTTACGAATTACGTTTCCTACTTTTGATAAAGTCATATAGACTTATGCATGCTACAAGGATGGAATTTCGTGTGGAAAACCCAAGATTTCTCATACATGATGTGATAATCGCGAACGCGATTGGTGAAGAATGCTTTAGACAGTCATACAAATTTGCCCATGCAGTCTACTTTTCTTAAAAAATGGATTGATTGTGGACAACTATTGTCTTTCCAAAGACACAATACAATTTTTGATCTGTCTTGCGGCCCAAGAGAATAGGATGAAATCAAAAATTATTCCATAAACACTTAACTACACGTGTGCTAGTTTTCAACCATCAGCTTATCTACTTCTTATCAAGAACTCCGTTCGCACATTTGCTATTCACACGCGTGTTATAGAATGTTTAGGAACGACAAGAACAGTTTTGGCACTCTGTACGTGCGTATGGTGTAATTCTCTCATCTTCGAAGACTGAATCCACTTCACTTTTGTAAAAGAAGTAATTGTTGTATTCATTTATCACTCCATATTAACACATTCGATCTTGCCTGTGTTCAAAGACATTGCGAAATCTCGTTATGGTCGCTTCTGAAACCTTAACGAGAAGAGTTCACTTAATGAGGAGGTGGGAGAAAAAAGCCTGAGAAAATGAAGTCTGATGTTCTGCAAAAGTGGTAGCGCTAATAAACTGAATTACTGGCGAATTAAACGTGAAATGGCCTTGAATCATTCATAATGCAGCGGTGTCTGTCCATTATGACACTGATAGCAAGGATCTCCCACCCAAGTGTTAAAACGCCGACCAAGTATTTCAATAGCCATTAAGTGCACGTGAAAATGATAAGAGACTCCTTGCCGGAATCAATCCAAAGATTCCGCGTTATGCTTCAATGTTTCTGAGCCGCCCCCAGTTCTAATGAAGAGGAAAAATGGACGGCTAATATAACATGTATTTCAAATATCACGGTTGCCACGCTGTCTGGTTGTGAAAGAAGATTTTAATTTAAACATTAGAATGTCAACAGGAAGTAATTGAGGATAGTGAGGAATTCCGTTGAAAGCGCTGTTTTATTTCCTTGCTTAAGTGATGTTTCCCCGAAATTTGCGACATTTATAACACGCTTATCAGGAAAAGATTGTACATCAGCTGAAAGTTCAATTTTGATTACTAAAGGGGTGTCAATTTCATAAATGTTCATAAATGCAAATAATTGCAAATATTGCCGTTTAGGGCTGGAGAAAATTGGAAGTAGACGTAAATGAGAATGCTTTATTTTGCTTTATTTATGATTTGCAATATGCTCGCTCTACGTGGAGCTAGTAGTAACAGCCTTGAGTCGAGCACTCGACTCAACCTTTGAGTATTGCTGATCGGATACTCGTCCTACTCGATCGACTCGACTGCTCGCTCGAGTATTGTTGATAAGGTACTTGATCGACTCGACGTGTGAGTATTGCTGATCTGGTACTCAATCTGCAATCTGGTACTCGATTCGAATTGCTCGAATTATTTGCTTCAAACATGCTTCGAATTTGAACATTAGTTCGTATTACCAACTGAGTATTTTGCTTCACCTTCTTTTCATAGTTGTTTTGTTCTTTTTCTTTATCATAAGACTTGAGACATGCCGATAACATGTTCGGTGTGGTGGTGTCAAAGATGCAATTTCCATTTTAATTACAGCTTCAATTTTTCGCTCTAATTTATTCGAGTAAATCATCTACAAATCAAGGCGTTGGCTGCTGAATATTGAAATTTACTTTTCAAAACGGGAGTTGATTATGTGAACAACGTATCATGTTTACAAGCATTATGCCGGATAGTTATTTTGACCTTGTTTTAATGTCATGTTCTAGCAAGGTCAATCTGCATGTACGAAGGTCTTTCAGAAAGGACTTACACTCTCTCACAATCAAATTTCACACGAAATCAAATATAAACTTTAGAAAGGGTTGAGTTGAGACAAATGAAGATTTTAGACCTGCTTGCTGGTTTTCAAACATATAGGTACAGAATTGACTGTTATTTTACTGAACTCTTCCTAGTTCAATTCCATGAATCGGCACCGTAGTTATACTGCACATGTGTTGCACATTCATTGTACCTGGTAGCTCGTTGCTAGGAATTTTTGCGAAATGAAGAATGGGGATTTTTTATATGGGAAACTTTTACACTGAATCACATATTATATATTTCATTTGCTAATACAATCGAATAAAAATATCTTGTCGATCTTTCGGCACTATGGTGTCGATTGTCAATGGCAAACGAACGAAGGAAACCGAAGCGCCTTATTCATAACTATGCTTTGATACATTTCTATGCCTCGACTAGACTCAAGTTAGATGAATTCCTGACTCGACTCACAAGGCCACACTTCCTCTGCTTCCCGCAGCAGGCATTGAGTAATAGCGAAGTATGGCAGTTAAAAAATGAAATGATTTTATTTTTAATGACTTGCATTTCTTCGAATTGAGACATTTTAACTGCATAACACGCAATGAAGTCGGGTGTTGTCTGATCTAAAATGAGGACTGATAAACGACTAATCCAGTGTGGACGTTCGGCTCCAAAAATAAAATTCGGGATATTTCGGGTACAATTTTGGTCCCAATGAACATAATTATGAGGTTTATTAGTTAGTTACAACATAATTAGGTTATAACTACGAGGAACCATCATGCAGCTCTTTTTCCACGTTATTACTTTTATTCTGTCATAAATGCTTATAAATTCGTGTCCAAATAATTGGCGCTTTGCAAGAGTGTTAAGATAAGAAACTGGAAATTAATTGATCTTTATTTCAAATATGACAATTTATTTCAGACAATGCACTACCTTCGTGGATGTGAGAGTGCCAAACAGAATTTGCACGTAGTAGTTGTATTGCTGAGTTGTTAAGTACCGGTAACGAACAATGATGATTTGCTGAGCGAGCATCACAAAAATCGCTAATCAATCAATCACGATGGAATAAACGAGCTCTGATACAATTCATTGCCAATTTTTTCACTCACAAATCAATGCTGATAAGTAATATCAGGAAAATATGACGAAAAATTAAGGCAGTGCGAAAAACAGAGATAGTCTATTAACGAAAATTTCATGAGAAACATATTTTCTTAAATCATGAAAATCATCACTTTTTCAAATCATAGGCTGTTAAAACTGAAATTAAACTTGCGAAGGAAAACTACTTATTGTCTTCTTCAATCCAACATGTTTCGGAAATTTTATATTTCCATCATCAGCCTTACATGCAAATAGCGTAAAATGAAAAGAAAAGTTCATTTTTACTAAAATCAGGTAAAATGAAGACTGAAGTCAAATACTGTTCAAAGTAACTGCGTAGAAGAGTGAGGTCAGAGAGAGAATTTACAATCCGAGATACAATGGTACTGACCTATTCCGTTCATTGGACAAAACACTTTGATTCTCTTTAATGAAAATAGATTCCACAATGAGAGGGTATTTACAATAGCCGAGAACCGAGAAATTTTTTAGACTTTGGGTGATGTTCGTGCATAGAAATTTCTGTCGGACATGGATAGCCTTTCAGATGTTCGCTTATTCGAGCAGCAAGGTGCCCTTTAGTGACCCCGATGTACCGCATTTGACAGCGGTCACAACTGTATAAGTAAGAGAGGTTAGATTTCAAGTCATTCGAAATGCGATCTTTGTTACGGCAATAATTTTGCAATTTATTAATTTTGAAGATAGGACGAACTTCGACGTTCTCAGGGATTTTGTGATTAAATGAAATAACTGAAATAAAACTATTTTGAAAAATAAAAGCGATGCTAAGCAGGATGCGTAAAACATGCCATTTCAAAATGTGGGTATATTCGTGTGTACACCCGAAATTCGTGTATGTGCGGAAAATGTGCTTGTCAACTGAATTACAAAATTTTCTTTTCAGTTTTGTTGAGACTTTAGTAAAATATGGTCGGCATGCTTTAGATGAAAGTGGAATGTGAAGACTGTGGCTGTTTTCCAGTAATCATCTGAAATATGATCTTTTGCCATTTCTACAGCGATGACGATGAAGAAAGAGCGGAGGAAATCTACGAATTCCCACCACCCAAGGACCAGCAATACTCGGAACCGACTCCTCCAATCAGCCGCCATTCTTCCTCCCGTCCAATCATCGACCTAGCAAGTGCTGCAGCTGCCTTAGAACAGCCGAACACAGGGATACCCTCCAATCACAATCCTGCCGATTCAAATGGCGTACCATCCGAACCCAAAATCATCGATCTGTGGAACGGAGATAAGGAAACAGATGGATTTGGCGAATTTCAAGTACGTTTATGTCCTTCATGAGCATTTAACTCAAATACATTGATCTAAAATAAGTTCCTAGCTTGTTTCTTACATTCGCACAAAACGGTGACATCGTTGGAGATTGCCACAATGAACAAGTGTGAAAATTTAACTATTTTAGGGCGCATCAGAAGACAAGAAGGTCGCAGAGGATCCCGATGCAGGGGAAGACATTTGGGATGAATTTGTGTCATCCAGAACGGCTTCCTTCGATGCCGAAACTCCGAAGACTCCGAAATCTACTGAGTAAGCTGACATCATTCTACTTAAATGATTTATATTATTACTTTAATATATCACATTTTTCTCATTCGCAGTTTTGCCGATTTCTCAGCTTTTACAACACCTCCTCAAGTTCCTCTACAACCTCAACAACCGCCTTCCACACTTATATTTGCCGCTCCAAGCCAGTCTTACATGGTATCGCCTCTGCAAAGTCCGCCATTGGCTTTCCAACCGTCCCCTCTACAAAGCCCTCCAGCACCTTTCCACCAGTCATCGCCGTTTGCATATACTCCTCGTAAGTTCTGCGATTCTGAATAATCTCGCAATGCATTGCAATCCATGAAACCACTCAACAGCTATGATAGCATGTTGTTTATGTAGAATATGTTGTCAGGGATACACAAGGTCATACACAGCCCCACAGATTCCCAAATAACCATGGAAAATGACGATGATAAAACCTCTAGAATGGAAATTAAGCTTCATGCAATGCACAATAACGGCACATAAATCGCACGCATTTTCACTTAGATGCACCTGCCAACGTCTGTATCATTGGGTTAGCATCAGTCACATGTGTAAATCTAAGATTTTCATTGGTCATTCATGCCCCAACTTAGTTCCCACGGATGTCCCGTGACCCTCAGTCAATTTCCATTCTAGTCAACCTCAGATAGACAGTCTATTCCTGTGTATTTCACCCCGCATGTTGCACAGATCCACAGAAAATGAAACTCATTTTGTGACTGTAATAGGAAAATCATCTTAATTAACCCTTGCACTACATGTCCCGTAACACGCTTTCACAGATGAAAACAATTTTACATCTCAGACGTTGAGATTACCATAGAGTGCTATATAAATTTTATAGTAATGTGGAGAATAATTTATACTAAATTTTTGGGTGGAGATTACGTTCCTGCAGTCTAAAAAAATTTGATCACTTTTTAAGAAGCTAAGATTTTGCAACTTATTCCTGTGTTTATATACTGGCGACGTGAAGTCACTATATAAGTAGCATGAAACTTGTTGGATATCAAAATAAGCGAAAATTTGCTGACATTTGTTTCAATTAACCGGAACTCAAGCTGATTATCAAGGAATTGACAAACATTTGAAATAAGGTTGAAATACACCACATACAGTGTATATTGTAATGAAACTCCACTAAGGCTAGTTGCTAGTTTTGAAATTAAACTGAGGTTATAATGGCAAATTTTGAAGATCTATAATGAATAAAACAAAAAGTCAATAAACCACTTCGTATAAACAAGAGTATCGCGGTTCAATCTATCGCAACCTACTCGCTAACCTACGGGTTAAAGATCAAGTCCAGCCGTGAATGTGAAGTAACCATGACTCCTCCATGAACTAACACATTAATATTGAATATAGTGTACATGTTAAAAATCTTATTGATTGCTGTAAATTTCGGGGATGAAATCTGCTGGTAACAGTGATTCGACCGTCAAACCCGCACTATTTCACAGAATCTCGCATAATTTTATATTCTTATATTCTCTGAATCCCCACATCACAGGAAATTGAGTTATGTTGTGGGGCTTCGGGTTTGAATTTGAATCCCAGAGTATTGTAGCTGAATGATTCGCAAAATAGGTGAGCTGTGTTCTGGACTTGCCAATTTCAAATCCGACCATTTCAGAAGATGAGTGGAAGATTTCTTGTGTCCTATGACACTTTGAAGAATAGAAGACATCATTTAGTTTCTGGATTATAATTTGTCGATGCTGAATTGTTTCCTTATCACCGAAGATTCAGAAAAAATGCTTTAAACATGAAAATTCAATTGAAAAGAAAATTAGAAAATGAAAATCCAATTGAAAAGAAAATTAGAAAATGAAAATCCAATTGAAAAGAAAATTAGAAAATGAAAATCCAATTGAAAAGAAAATTAGAAAATGAAGATCCAGTTGAAAAGAAAATTAGAAAATGAAAATCCAATTGAAAAGAAAATTAGAAAATGAAGATCCAGTTGACTAGGGATTTCAAAATTTCGATTTGTCAAAATCAAATCACCTCTCCAGTCATTCCCCTTGTTAGTGTTCTTAAAATATTTATTGCCTTGACTTTGCATGAAAATTAGAAGGCTCCGATGTAAAACAGCGCACATATTTTCCTGAACAGTTTCGCCTCATGAGCTTTCATAGTTTTTTCAATCCGTTTTTGCAAATTTGTCAGTTTTAATGCTCTCTTATTGTTGAACGAGATTTTCCCTGTCTAGCATTGTCACAAAGAAATACTGCAACATAGTACTATTTCTTTGTCCCTGTGATGCATCATGAAATTTCCAATTACTTGCAAATATACAACTTACTTACTTGCCTGCGTATTTGCTTGCATTTAAGTGCGTTCCAGCCTGCTCAGGTGGTGTCGGCTGCCAACCTTAGGTCGACACAGAGTCTGATTGGGGGATAAAGATCTGAATGCCTGCGCAGCTTCACTGCAATTCAGAAGTCTGTAGTGACTGTCTGTATACTGTCTTTGAAGTCGTGTGAAGTTCGATCAAAGAACGTTTTCAAATGCTAGTCTATGCTGCTACTGTCTCAAAAGAATAAGTAGCCGGCTGTATCGGATGGCTAAGGTATCAATCCCTTACCGACTTGAAAAGCCGGACAGGATTCCAGTTGTGGTATCCATCGCCTCTGCACGGAAATTTTACGTGTGATACTTTTGTATATTGCATTTTTATCCCAATTATATCTATAGCACTCGTACATCGCTGCTTTTTCATGTTATCACAAGAGCAGTGGATATTAATCAAATTAGTGAATAAATACTATACATGTCATTGTCATTCAAGACGCATTTAGGAATTTTATAATAATGAAACCGATCAGCCTTTTATCGATTAACGTTCCCAACTAGTTTCTAAAACTTTCCTCCGGACATCGACGTTACCAATAAAAAAACACGAACATGAGGAGCTTTTTGAAACATTTTGAACATGAGGCAATTTTCATCTTCCTCCCAATCCAATTTTGATTTTATTGTTGCTGTCATAAATTCTATGCAAGTCAATTAATACCTAGTGCGTATCAGTTGTACAATGATATTGACTTTTGTACCTCAATTTGTCCTGCACCTTTCATACAAATTATAATAGCGCCATTAATGTTTGAAGAGCTATCTTAATACTTCTTGTTGATACCGTACTTTATTTCATACTACATTAATTATCCTATCATGCAGTACGTTTGAAAAGTCGCACATCATCAACTATATATTGATGTAAGTAGTACGTTGGTGTCGGTGTCAGTTTTGGTATTGTGTCGTGTAATAACATCATGACACGTAATCTTTGCTATGATGTAACCAATATAACATATGTGTAATAGAAATTCATAAATTTTAATAGATTTGCTAAGTCGAAGATTTGCATGGTCTCCATGGATTGAGCGATAACTCATCAAGTATTTAATTTTTGTTTCGTTGATTATTGTTTTTCTACAACTTCTTTTGCTCGCCCCACCCAAAGCACAGAGTGAGCTATGTTAATGTGCTAGTGGTAGGGCAGCCTTCACACTCGCAACTTCCACCAGGTTAGGGTCCGGTTAGTTGCCTCTAGTGAGAGCGATGGTCATAGAGGACAATCTTATACCTGCTCTTCGCTTTATACTTGTACTTACGAATTATCATCATCTTCGCCTGAGTCGTAGTAAATTGTAGGATAAAAATGAACCTTGCTTACACTCGGAAGCACATTAGGCCCGGAACCTTTCTTCCATGTGGCCGAGTTGTCATTCATCCCAATCTCATTCTTTTTGTGCTGAGTGTTTAGCAAGAATGGAGAGTGCACGTACCTTAAAAGTCTTGGGTTTGATCCTACCAAGGTTTGAACTAAGGTCTACATGGTGTCCT
>CAJQUW010004646.1:0-25009 GCA_907163375.1 Prostheceraeus crozeri | reverse complement strand
ACACTAGAATTACTCAGGGTGTCCCATAGGACACCTACTGTAAGAACATAGCTTTATTTTTTGCTTTCTTATATATTTACACGTTGAGCCTTCTTGACTTTTCAAGCCGGGATATTTGGACGTGTGTTCCTTGTATTTGAGTTCAATATTATTGCATACTCTTGGAGTTTCTAATCAATTTGGAAGTTGCACACCCCTAGAATTACTACCGTGTCCTATACTGACACGTTAAAATATCAGAAGTCTACGATGTGAAAATAATGTCTCTGCATTTTTCAAAATACGTACGCTAACTCAAACTAAATGATCGATGACAGTGTACATAGATATTAGCAACAACTACAAATAGGCTCCTAGATTTCATGGGCTAATAGGAAATACCAATCGTTCAGAGCAGCCATGGATAGAGACATGGTAGAGAAGCCATGTCTGGATGTCACATTCAAAATTCATGAATCATCATTCAGATTAGCGACCTCGATGTCTGTGTTCAATTTGCTTTGTTACTGCTGCATACATGTATACTATTATCGTTAGTCATTTGAATAGAGATATTCCAAAGTTCATCAGTGTTACCGTAGATTTTCATTTGTTCATTTTGTTTATACTAACAAAGCTTGCTGTGAAATATGACTCGTACATAATTACAGTCAGATGTGAAAGCTTTGATCAAGCGACCTTCCGTGAAACGACACCATGACAAGGAGCAAAATAACGGTTACATGAAATGGCTAAAATTTTCAATGACTGAATGACTGACGACGAATTGAGTGTTATGAAGAGAATGAGGACACGATAATGGATACGACGTGAAACAGTCTTCAAAATTCCCGTGACGCTAGTGGACATAAAGTAGTGAAGATTCTGATAGTGATGATCTGAAGAAGTTTCTGCGAGTAATGCCATCGAAATTACGCCGTCACCTTCAGCCGTGCATGTCATCGGCAGAAATGGAACAACTTGGACATCAGCGAACAGGACTACTGGGCGAACTCCTGCTCATAACATATTCAGTGCTACTCCCGGATGTAGGCCATCAGTTGCAACAACTGTTTCTTCGGCTTATGATGCATGGAAACATTTCATTGATGAATCGACGCTGCGTCAAATTGTCAAATATACTAATGAAGAAGCTGAAAGGCGTGGTGAGAAAGATTTTCTTATGACTTTATCTGAATTAGAAGCTTTTATCGCACTTCAGTATGCTAGAGGCCTGTATGGCAAGAATCACCCTGTTTCCTTTTTGTGGAACTCCGAACATGGCATCAGCATTTTTGATAAAACTATGGCACGTGACCGATTTGTGAAAATCTTGAAGTACCTTCGCTTTGACGATAAGCCCAGACGCTGAGAGCAGGCCCCAACGCCGATAAATTTCTGCCCATTCGAGAATCCTTTGACAAATTTGTGACAAACTGTATGTCAAAATTTACATGCAATTTTTCTCTAACAATTGATGAGCAACTTTTGCCCATGAAGTCACGTTCCGGCCTAATCACGTATATGCCTAACAAGCCGGATAAGTATGGAATTAAATTTTGGCTGCTTGTAGACGTGGACACAAAGTATGTGATAAATATCATTCCGTACCTTGGAGCACAAGAGCGTCAAGAGAGGGGAGACACACCATTGGCAGAATCAGTTGTTTTAAAACTTATCCAGCCTATTCGAGGTCGTGGCTACAACGTTTGCTGCGATAACTTTTTTACTAGTCTGTCGTTGGCAGGGAAGCTGGCTGTCCAGCACAATACATCTATAGTTGGTACCATGCGAAAAAATCGACGCGAGCTTTCTGAGGTCATGACGAGTGCGAAGAAGGAAGACACTCATAAAAGTTCCTTTTTTTGGAATGAAAAAGCAAAAGCATTGTTTGTGAATTATCAAACCAAGCAGAACAAGTCCGTCTGTCTGTTATCAACGCTACATTCGGTGCCAGAGGTTGAAGAAATTGGCCGTAAAAAACCCCACATGATTTTGTTTTATAACAAAAACAAAGTCGGCGTTGACTCTGTTGACCAGATGATTAGACTTTATAGCACCCACAGCGCATCGAGGAGATGGCCGATGGGAGTGTGGGCCAATATGCTCGACATCAGTGTTATTAACGCTCGAGTTTTATTCTCTCACATTTTTCGCCGCAAAATATCTCGTCGGTCTTTTCTTTTGGAGCTCATAGATCAATTGCGCTCACCGCATATTGCTCAAAGAAATATTGTTCTTCAAAATTTTTCTGGTGTAGGCCTACCTCGAGTCACTTCAAAGAGGCGTAAATGCCATGGCTCATTGTGTAGCAATGCTACAATGTTTACTTGCATTTCATGTGAAAAACCCACATGTGGCACCTGTGCGGTGCCAAACACAAAGGTAACTTTTGTGTCATGTGCTAATTGTAATTGCAATTCCTGTTAATGTCTAAATTGAAGGATTATGGAATGTGTGTTTTTCCTTGTTCATAACTTTGCCCGGCAAAATAGTGTGATAGCAGTTCAAAAACATGACACATCACTGATTTGTCATGTAATTATTCAATAATCATTGTAATTTTGTACTTCTACGGAATTAGGATTTACTAGCTGATATTGATGACAAAAGGTGTCGTATAGGACACCTCCGTAATTCAGGGGGGTAAAAATGTTCAGTAAAGCTAGTGTTAATGGGCTGTTCACGAATTTCTAACTTACGAGTATGACATTCAATTTGTCTGGATTTGATGTACATCTATTTCAAAACTACATGAAACTATAACAACGAAGTATGGATTTGAAGTTATTTTACTAATAAGTCTTCATATAAAGCAAATACAAAACGATTATCCTAGTAATCCGATCTATGTTAATAGTATCTTTTAACAAGAATCAAAGTTATTAGCTAGCAGATATCTCATGATTATCAAATACTAACACTTATCAATATCATTTTGATAATTTTTCACTGTCCGATAATGGTAGAGATTCGAGAATAGGCATAATCTGTTGAGATATTTGTTATCATACGTGGCAATTTTACCTACAGGTTTATGAAAAAATGAACTATATTTTTAAACGAAACATGCCTTACACTCAAATTAATTAGGCATATTCATGAGTACGGGACGGTACTTAATAATAATGTAGGCTAAATACTTCACAGTATCCAGCTAATTTTCAATGGAGATATAATTATTCTGTGACTAATAATATAAAACAAGAAGATACAGTAATAGACATATGTAATTTGCGTATTTCCAAAACGATTATGCATATAATCACACTATCAGTACATATCACAAAAGCCAACGTAAGGAACATCAGCAGGATTCGGGAAATGTTCACGGATGATTAGTACGCAACAAGAAGGAATCACAATTCGTACAGATGGACGTGAAGAATGGCTGAAAATCCAATTAATGAAATTTGCATAATGCATTATGTCTGTAATCTATATTTTGTGGGTTTCGAACACCTGGAGGTAATGATCGGCTGATTCGGTCTCGCGCCATACACATTCGTAAAACTTCCTGATTGAGACAACAAGCTTCAAAGCCTTCAACCAACGTTACACAAGCTGCTTCTCCGCGACGCTCAGATGCTTCTTTCAATGACCAACAGCAGCTATTTTCTTTGAGATTTGGCATTATCAGACATCGACCACACCAACACCAGCTTTCAAGAGGCATCGGAGACATTATGGAAGGAGTATCTTCTTTCCTCGATGAATTTTGACGAACTTGCATTAAATCCATCGGTGCACGAGGTTCATGCAGGTACGGAGCAATCCTAAAATGTAAAGGATACAAGCCATAAATAAAAAAACAGTGATTCCAATGACAGATACATTATGGTTGTGATCTGGAGGTTTCATAAATAAGGAGAAGTACTATACTCTAATTTCCTTCTTATTTATCAGAAAAATAAAATAATAGATTAATCATATTAACACATCCTTTCACTGGAGCGGTAACGATCACGATAGATAATAATGTTTTTAATTTATTCGGATATTTTTGCAGATATAAAGCTAATAGATAACACTATGTGCTACTTCTCATTAATGAAAAATAAGTTGCGACTTTAAAATACTTAGCGTTTCAAATAATGTATTATCCAGGGCTGCGGAAGCGAATGGTTTTTATTAGTCCAAGAAAATGTCTCCTAAAATCACAAAAGCTACCGAACCGATAACCGACAGCAGAAACCCATAATTATGAGGTACGGTGCATCATGCATGTACGTACACGTAGTAGACTTGATTCATTTATCTCATGAGCATATTCAGTTATTTAGTATAAGTAGATATTAGATAAACCCCAATTTATTTCAGGCGCGATTACCCCGGATTTAGCGCCAAGTATTGTACTTATTCAGCCATGTGTGCAAAAACTGGTTTGATAGTTGATTTTGAAAATATTGATGTTTCTGAAACTTCGAGCAGTGTTAGAATGGAAAAATTAGCTTGTGAGCGACTATTGCGTCGCTTGTCTGTTTGTTTGGATGATATTTACGCTATTTCAACAGATCGCCACACAGGTATTCGCAAGTTGATAGAAAAAGATTTTTCATCCATTCGTCATGAGTTTGACCCTTGGCATATAGCCAAAAGTCTTAAAAAGCGACTTCACATGGCAGCGTCATCATCCGATTGCGAAGATATTGCTTTGTGGACGAAATCGATTTGTAACCACCTGTGGTGGTCCGCCGCCTCTTGTGATGGACATCGTGATGTTTTGATCGAAAAATTTCAGTCGATCAGTAAACATATAGCCAATGTTCATGAATGGTCGACAGGACAATATTTCTTCAAGTGTGCTCATGAGCCGTTGGAGGAGGATTGGCTTTGGTTAGATCCTAACTCTAAAGCTTTCCAAAAGATTTTCGAAATAGTGACGGACCGAAAATTAGTAAAAGACATTCGACAAATGAGTATGTTCATTCATACGTCAGCTCTGGAGTGCTTCCATTCTGTACTTCTGAAATATGCTCCTAAAAGACTTCATTTTCGCCAAGATTATTATAGATGTCGTGTCATGTTGGCTATTATGGATCATAATTTCAATATCGGTAGCCAAAGTCACGAAATTCAAGAATGAATGGCGGAAGTCAACAAAACGATGGATTAGAAGGCGTATTTCTGAACCAAAGACATTCAAGTGGCGACAGGCAATATTTTTAGAAGTCCTACGCTTGCGTATATTACATTCGGGATCGGGCATTGTCTGAGCTTGGATGCAAGTGAACAGTAAGTCTATTGCAAAATGAGTCTGCTGCTGTAATAATAGATGTTCATTGATTCACTTGATAAGTGTTTTCATACTTCACTGTCATTTTCACTGCTTATCAAAATATACTAATTTGAATACGAGTATATTAGGTTAATTTCATGTTATTACGTTATGTGTTATATCTATTGCCAACATTAAAAGTTAAGCCTGGTTCACATTCACATTGAACATCGTAGACTTTCGACAATGATTTTGTCAATAGAGTGTCAATAAGATTTTTCGACGCAAGCGTCGAACTTCGGGTAATGTGAATCCGAATTTAGAATCATATAAGAATCATAATAGGTTTTGAAGGACTAAATCACAATTCTGAGCACCTTATGGAATTGAAAATATCTACAGTAAAGTAGGTAATAATAAATTAATCAATTCAGTCTACTCACCTATGATTCTGATGATTTTCGTCCGATTCCATCAACGTACAAAGGATAACGCATCAGCTAACTGTTGTTTGACGCAGAGCAGCAAGTAAATCGACTCGACGGCAGGCGTTCATCTGTTCAGCGAAGTGACGTCACACGTCACCAGTTAAAGCTATTTTTAGCGCTAACAACATCGCTAGCGCAAAAACGAATCACCACTCATTGTTCTACTCGATAATAGCTTTCATTTCAGCCCATGTTGTAAAATGCGTGGAATTCCCCTTTAATGACATGTCTAATAAAGACTTATTCTAGTAAACCATCAATGTCTAAGCAAGGATTCGTCGCTTTAATTGTTCTCATTGAACGAGCTACGTGGGCAATCAGCCAATCAGGTCACAGCTAGTGATTGACGCCTTCTCAGCATTGGATGCAAGTGAATGTTCAAAAGACGCAAGTGGATCTTCAATACTATATTATCTTTTGACATATATCTCATCCAAGTTATGGAGCCATATCAGCCTTAGCTTCGGATAAAGACGCTTTCCTTTAACTGACAACTAACGCTAAGCGGAATATCTCAAGGTGAATATTAAAGGAAGTTAAGTGAACATGATGTTACCTCATCAAGTTGACAGCTTCTAAAGTTGAGTAATCTATTTTATCACGGATATCTCATGCATTTTACATCATTACTTTAATATGCTAAGGGTCGGGACTAGATCTTTACATTAATAGTTTAATAGATATTTCATTACCTTTAAATCTCAAATCTTGTCTTCCAGGAGTGACCAAACCAATTAAAGTGAAGGGGATCGACTGCAAGCGTACAATCGTCGCTTGCAGCATCTGCCAAAAGGAAATGTCAAGTGCACACTTGAAAAGACATCTCCGGTCACAAATTGACCACGGACGAAATTCAGAATATTTATGTGACCTCGTACACAAGGCATGACCGGTCCGTAAAGAAGAGGTGTGATGTATGCAATAAAATGGTAAGTCTAACTTCTACGCAAACATATAGGCTATATCATACATTCAGGCATTTATCGATTATTTGTCTTGTCAAGACGATTGAACATATGAAGTTTTGAATAGAAACATCGCTTCCTCGTTTTTTGAATGTTCTTGAAGGACGACCAGTACAAGAATGCTTATTATATCAATGTAATTACTAACTCCAACATCATCAGTTTTTCTTTGTAACTATTAAATTTCATCATACTTGTCCTTAAGTCTGATTATTTTGAAGGGTTGTATTAGTTTCCCAACTGTTTTAAATTACCTTTTACATCATTGGTTTAATAGATATTTTCGCTAAGTAAACTTAAAATAACTCGATCATTTTGAATTACTTAAGTTGACATCGTAATTTATGTATTTAAGGTGATGAAAGTCGCACGACATAAGAAATCTGCCCATCCGAATTGGCAGGTGATCCATATCCCACTGGAGAATGACGACGACGTGAGTATCTCCGATACACGATTGTATTATGTAAAGAGGTAGTTCGAAAGTACATGTACCGTCATTATTGATTACAGGATATTCATTTAAAGTTTCCTACTTGTACTTTACGATACATGTTAGTATTTGCTTAATTTGGATTTTAGCTCTTTGAAGCAGAAATGGAAATGGAAGTGAATGAAGCAAAAGAGATATTTGAGCGTTATGGTGATGTTTTGCGATATCAGAAAAGAAAGAGAGGAAAAAGGGCAGATATTTTTCAACGGTAGAAAACCAGCTTCGCAATAAATTAGGAAAAGCGGTGTCACTGTACGATATTAAATTTCAAAAGAAAGAGATGACCAGCCGCGCCCGTAAGCACAATGAGTGCATGATAAAGCGGCATCATTTACGCGTAAGTTTTGAAATTTGAGCTTTTTCTCTTTATATGAGTATTATCATTTGAGTGTAACCCGGTCAGTACTCAACAGTGCTGCCTGCGGATGTTTTCGATTTTCTGATGGAATTGCGGGAAAAATTAGGTCCCTGCGGATTTATTTTCGAAGGATAATTTGTCGATCTATTTTGAAACTATTTCAATTTTAATGTAACAACTTCTATTGTAGAAATGTTAATTGTACTATGTTTGAATTCATAAATTTTCCATCTAATTTTATAGATAATTCTTATGCATGTGTATTTCTAAATTTTGTGACTTTCAATTTTTTTAATCTGCCCATTAGGCTTGTAGTCCGGTTTAATGGCCAATTAGGATCAGTTAGTGGCGGCACTGGTACTCATGCAATACAGTTAAATTTACCTATGTGTATGCATGCTGTCTTTATATTTTAATTAATAATCTACGATGGAGATTGAAGAATCAAAACCACAAGAGTTACTAAATTTTCTCTCATCTTGAATCAAATAGTTGCTGGAGTTTGCTTGGGTTGATTGAGTGTGAGTATCAGTTGTATAGCAAGGGCGAGTGGAGTGAGGTGTCATGGGCATGTTTTCTTTCGAATATTTCTACCTTTTATTTTAGACATCAAATATTCTCAATCGTTTTGCTAACGCAAAAGATATGGTGGACGCACAGCTGATCCGACTCTATGAGTTATCAGATGACTACCAAAACTCGACAAAAGCCACTAATTTGATTATTGTTCATTGTTCCTCACAAGTTGTTGAAGTGTTCGCTCCGTCTACTACCACAGCATATAAAGCAAATGATGTGTCGCTGCAGTTTTGTTAACACATGTAAGAGAAAAGCGCAGTGTCCCGTGGCCGTGTACATTCGCAATATATCAGGGTACTTTACAGGGAGTAAGAGACAATTTTCCTTTCCATCCTGATCCAGTCCCTATTTCAAGGCAAAGTAAACTCTATCTTACTGATAACTAGGGCAACCCAAAGTTGCATTTAAAATCTTCAAAAGTTGCACTTAAAATTCAAAAAGTTGCAAAACGTTGCAATAGAAGCCCCCAAATAGCTTGAAATAAATGTTATGGGTCAAATAGCAACAGATAATGGCAATCATGGCTAAAAAGTTAATGCCATGATTGCGTGTACCTGTATGCCCGTTTGAATGTGTTCTATTCAAATTAAAAATAAGTAACTAGCGTTCATTTAACAATATGTTTTCACGTCATACAAAACAAAATTCATACCAACTAAAAAAATAAGTTCACAATACAAACGTCGATTAATCACTGCTGTTGTAGTACAAGACAAGGTAAGCCTCAATATTTCAGGATGAAAATGTCGATCGTCAGCAAGAAGTTTTTTCAATAAAGAGAAACTTCTTTCCACTGATTTGGAAGTGGGCTGACAACGCTGAAGCAACACATACAAAGAAGGAGAAGTAGTTGACGTAAATGGTATTTATAGAAAAGCGTCACCGCACAATTCTTAGAATTGAAAACATAACGAAATGCATCTAGATTAGGTTTAAACGGTAGCTGAGTTGATCCAAGAGTGAGGAAATTAAAAAACTTATCTTTATTACAAATGACAGTGAAAGTTGCAAAATGTTGCATTTTACCTTAAAATATGCATAAAAGTTGCAAAAAAGTTGCACTGCAACTTTGGGTTGCCCTACTGATAACTCTGACCAGAATATCAGCAAAACATACGATACAAACCATATAGATAACCTCAGTTATGCATCCGAGACAGACAACTTCATATTGAAATTATTGACAGATTATTAACGCAGTGATTGACAAGACAACAGTCATCGTGAGACGAACTTTTATTCACGTGCATCAAGGAGAAAGAAAGCTGAGTGTAACATCACATCGAACGGTACACGCACTTAATATAGAGAGCGGGAAACATGACCTCGTTACCAATGATACAGGGCAAATGTTCATGACGTGATAAAAATAGTCTTCTGGGAACAAATTGACAGCACGTAATCATAAATCTACTGTAACACAAATGAGTAGGGCGAAACAAAGGTTAATTAAGTTTAAAGCGCAAATTTCAACACTCCTTCTCGCTTTAAAAAAATATCACAACTGCCTCACACCGGCAGTTGTGTAAAAACTTGATGTTTTCATGACGCACATGAGATGGAGCGTGAAATTTCTATTTTTCAAAGTAGAGAGAGAGAGAGAGACTTTTTTGACAGACTTGTATCATGATATCGATTGTTTTGATCCAATAAAGTTAGGCAACTCAAAATTAGCGGCACTTATTTATGCAGATGATATTCTACTGTTGAGTGAAACGCATACCGGAATTATCAAACAAATTAGACTTCTTCATAAGTTTTGTAAGATAAATAGTTTGAAAATAAATTATGACAAAACAAAAATAATGACATTTGGTGAGAAGCAAAAATATGACAAGGTAGTTATTTTGGGTGATAACATATCCGCAATTGAAGTTGTAGATCAATACAAATACTTAGGTTTTTGGATTGCTAAAAGTGATAGGAAACACATAGAAGAGCTAACCAAAAAAAGGAAAGTCATCTTCATATGTAACTGCCAAAACTTTAAAGGAATTCAATTCAGTGGATGGTAGGATCATTAATGAAACATTTGAAATGCTAACGCTTTCAAAAATGAAATATGGCAGTGAACTATTCTTCGATAAAAATTTAACCGATTTAAATCGCATCATTGTGCAATTTTATAAAAGGTATTATCATTTGAGGATGACTACTCCTACTTATTGCATCATCGGTGAATTTAGAGTCAAACCGATTGAGCATTAGCCTATTGTTATAAATCTGCTATAAATTTTTTCATCAAATTAAATAAAAGTGAGGACAAAAGACTAATTACACGAATTTTTAAGACCATTAAATGTGACATGGAAAATACATCTTATCGAAATACATGGTATGCAAGAGTTTCGAAACTGTTTAATAAAGTCCATTTCACAGAAGCACAGAGCTTGGAATATAGTAGAAATATTAAGAAATTAATAAATAATGTCCTAACTGAATATTTCCGAAAAGATTGGATTGACAGTGCCAAACTTAGCAATAAAGGATTGAAATATTTAGAACTTTGTAGATTTCAATGTGAATTAAAACCTTATATAATGGATAGCAGAGATAAAACCAAAATCGATAACATTATTAAACTAAGAACTGGAAATCACACACTGGCAGCAGAAGTTGGAACATATCAAAATCGTACCACATATAAAGATTGTATTTGTAAATTTTGCGATTTAGAAGAGAATGAAGATATTTATCATTTCATTGTATACCATGTATATAAGACTGATATCTTTGATAATGCCCAGAAATTCATTAACGGCCCGGAAAATTCATGGCCTGGAAATGAAACCATAGAAATATTTCGCAACATGGCATACAATGATTATGACATCTACATTTTTCGGGCTGTCAATAGCAAATTGTCGGGCCGCTAACGCGGCCCTCTAATTTGCCATTGACGCCCTCAAAACATAGCTGTCATCATATCATTGTTGTATGTCCAAGATATTGCAATGAAAGAGATGCTTTAATACAGGTTTTCCTACACGACAACGGCAACTACCGAATCAAGAGCGGCACTTTAATTTCTAAAACGTTAAAAGATAAAATATTACGTCATTTCACAATTGAGAGCGACAACAATAAATAAATTGCAGCAAAATAGTTCAATTGTGTCTCTATCAGATTAGTGAGCGGTATTTCACGTGAAGAATAAATGATATCTATTCGGTTTGATCCAAAGCCCTATATAGATGTCTTCACATCTGCTAAATTAACGCACTTTCAGCACACTTGAGACGTGCTTTTTGAAGTTCAATTGCTCTAAAAGAATAAGATGGAAGGTCTTCCAGACGTATGGGCAGATTGATGCCTAGACTAATTAATCGCGAGGATGTCCTACAAAACCATCAATGAATATTACGGTACTTGTTTTGTTTCATAATGGAATAAAAAATTTCAAGATTATCAAAACTTTTTCGTATTGACTTACCTGTTAAATAAAATATAATTGAATATGAAAAGCCGTTTATGATTTCAGGTTGCCGCTCATTAAACTTATAAATCCATTAATAAACTCACTTATTATCACTACCGATTAAAAACAATATCATTCAATTGAAAACGCTGCTAATTAACAGAAATACCGTTGTTGCATCTTAAAACATATTCTTTAATCTGATAGTCGCATTGTCGAACTGGAAAACCTGTACCATATCTGAAAGATGCTACACGATCAGATTTCTATGCGTTCATGAATTCTTTGACAATATTCTCTCAGTAGCCTCCTTATCCGCAGGCGACCTTCTCCTTCCCTGTGTTTGGGCTCGGTGTATCGCATTGAGTGTGGACACCGCGATTGTGGATTTTCCTACGTCGGTGAATCTTCCAGGCCTATCGACAAGAGAAAATCCGAACACTTGCGGATGATACGTGAGCTTGACGTCGACCGATCCGAGCTAGCAAAGCATGTGATGGACAGTGGTCATAGGATCGACATTGATTCCATGACTGTGGTGGACAGGGAACGCTCCTGGAAGAGGAGAATAGTGAAGGAATCTCTTTGGACTAAACATTTCCGTTCCAACAACCGAATCAAGATAGATCTGGGGTCTTTTTATGACTCTATTCTTTAGCTAACGTCTTTATCCTTGTTTTTACCTTGATGTGCATTACTTGCAGAATTTTAGGAGTAACATGCTCATTGGCGTATTTTTGTTGTTAGTTTAGGATTTCGTAATGTGTCTAAATGTAAATGAATCTGGTCTAGAATGTTCCCTATCATAACTGTTTATATCTGATTGATCCAACAATAAACGAACAGTCGCTTGATAATGACTGGCGGTGTCGGTCGAAAGCGCTTGCGATAAAGTGTTTTTTACTGTTTTTTACTTTCTGATATTTCCATCAAATATGGAGTGTCCTCCTACTGACAATATTGAAATACACTCCCTATTCCGTCAAAAGATTCTGTATACTATGTATTTGTCTGTAGAATGTCTCTTGACGTTTTATAATTTGGGTAGTTCGGAATATTTGGGGTTGGCTCCCAGTGACAAAATTACGCTTGATGAAAAGCAGTGGAAAGTTCCCGTTTGTTTGTGTTTTCTTCAATTGTAAGCACGATTGAACTTTTCATTTGCATTGATGTGGAGCATATATTAGCACTATTTAATAATGTGTGGTTCTCAGTTATTCGGCTAGTTGGGAGAAACAGCATTAATTCTAAATTTTAAAAAATTAGGACGCTGTTTCTTCTTCAATTTTTTCATTTGACTTTTCATTTCAGTAAATACTGACAAAAAAGTCCTCCTTTATAACCAAAGTATAGGGTTAGTTCCCTGCTTTTGGACTGGTTCTCATTTAAGTGGCTACCAAAGTTGACTCGCTCGGAAGTTAATCGCCCAGTCAGGTATCCCCCTGCACAACAAGTAATTTCTGAAATTATGACTTTTCCTTAAACTATATTTCATTATTAGATGTTAGATGTCATTATTATACGCTGGTGCCGGTTTTGTTGTCAATAACAAGTGTCACACTGGTGTGAATAACCTGGTAATATAGATGTTGGTGTCAGCTTCATTAATCTCATCGTCGCATCTACTACATGTGCGTTATAATAAGTTCATATTCATGTGATGCATAATTTCAGGTATATGACAGGACTTCAATGGCAATCCATTGGCGATGCCATCGAAGCACAGTACCCTCAGCTGCTGGACATGAATGGAAAATTGGTCAGTGATTTATTTTTAATATTTTTTTCAATGTATTTATCTGAATGGCGTCTTTTTATTGCAGACCGTAATGCGGGAAAAATTGAGCAGGAAGCTTCAATACTTGCGAACGAAGATATCGACGGACAAAGGGAAGGAAATGCAGGAGAGATATAGGAAGAAGCCGTGTCGAAAGCGCTCATTTAGACCGGCCACTTCGGCACCTCCGGTCCCGAAGAAAACGTAATTGCACTCAATAATGAATTTATGATATAATACAAGAAGCAGGATGTTTCATAAATATTTTGCAGTTCAGTCTCTACTTCATAAAATGAAAAACTAAGATCATATTTGAAATTGGCTTCGGGTATGAACCCAAACGTCCTCCTGGATTTTCGATATTTCCTTTTGTAATTCCTTTCAGCTCAACCAGGGAAAAGACGCAAGCTTTTTTATTGTGACTTCCTCGATTTTCAAATTACAGGGAAATAGCAAGAGTAATGATTTTATTTTCCATCCACTTCATAAGCATACAATTTTGATTTAGGAAGAGATCAATTTATCATCTTCTTATAATCAATCTTATCATTCACCTTCCTCTAATTATGATTTGAGCTATGTCTAGAACTTTTGTTTCCATATTCTTTTTACTAGTAGTCCATTTTTAAAATCTGTAATGACTAAAATAAATAACATGGAAGATGTTAGAAATCTAGCTACTACTGCATCAAGCAATATCAATCTGTAAAAGTAGCAAGCAATTTGCGACTCAATAGTTTTATTCCTTGAGGTAGTCAAATTATGCTGTATAGTTGTCCATGGATGTAGTATGGTTAGGGCTTCTATCGGATCATTGAGATGATGATGCTATAGCAGTTAGGCCTAAATATTCATGACTTCATTTGCCATGATGCCATCCGATGATCAAGTAACTTTGGAAAGTTTTCAGCTAAAGCGATAGTTACATTAGAAGCATGAAGCACGAATTCAAGGTTCATTGAATCCAAAGCACGAATCCTTGAACTAAATTAAAAATCAAGAATTTAACTAATATAGATAACAGCCTTCCTAAGATAGCAGTCTTATATAGCTGAACGCTTTACATCCATGTATATCGGCGAGATTCATTTAATTGTTTTGGATGATATATGCCTGCATGCATGTCCTCATACGTAGCACATCTCACACTCTTTCACTTCATTTCAGAACGATGGCTTATGATGACGTGTGGGAGGCTATATGCAGCGATACCGAAAATAACGGGCAAGTTCATCAGATTATCATGACCGTTTTCACAATATTTACACATTTATAAACAGTTATATATTGTGTGATGTAGGGGAAGCTGCCATATTAACGGCCCTGCCCTAATAGCGGCCTCTCCATTTATTCTACAATTAATAACTATATTCCTCTGCTGATGTCTCCAGATATTTGCTGTGTTGCTATGAAAAAGTAATTAACCAGATATATGCGCGCGGTCACTCATATTTCGTAGATATGACAGTAACTTATATATTGTTACACAATCTACTATTTTATTTTTTTCAGAAAGCTCTGTCGTAAAGGTATTCAACAATAGATAAGTAGGGTAAGGTGGTACAAAACGCCCCGGTTAGGTAAAACGCCCCATTCAATTTTTTTCGTGACATTGAATCGGTCGGTGTTTTAAGTCATCAATTTTTAAAGTCAACTATGCGCGCAACTTTGAATCATTTGATTTCATCACGCTGGTCGAGAAATTGCAAGCTAAAGAGGTACGTAAATGATAATGATACATTCCTTGTTATTTTGACGAGAGACCTCTAGTGTAGCAGTGACTTAGGGACACCATGCTAACGCACGGTAAAATGTATTTGAATACTTGTGTTAATTATTAATTGTATGCTATTTGTATTTAATATGTGCACCAACGATTATTTTATAAAATCCTTGAAAAATCAGATGATAATGGGTTGGGGTAAAACGCCACACACTTGGGTGTACATAACGCCCCATGGGGCGCCTTACCTTCGTCGAGGAGCGTCTTACCCCAACTTTTTCTATTAAGTTATAAGTTGATTAGTTGACATACGGTACTGAATCAGTCGTATCCCTAGCACCATTTGTCCAAATAATACATAACACTAAGCTTTTATCTTATCTTCTTAGTGTGCATAACTTCTACACGTGTATAGCTTAGGAAAAACAACCTACAGTACTATCTTAATGACTCTTAGACTAAAAACGGTTTGACATCGGACTTGAACCCTGTACCTTGTACGATAAATATTTAGACAGTGGCCGCTCATACCACAGCGCTACGACGTCGCTTGCCGTCACGGTGGTGCTTTGAAATAAATATACCTTAAGCTATCTTCCTTGACTGCCTTTGAGTAGTAGATTTTTGTAAAGATATCTGAAAAAGAAATTGAATTATCACTATAAACATATCCCACTATGTCAACACAAAGTGGCTGCCATTAAGTGGTAGCTGCAGCCTGTCCATTGACTTAGTAGACTTAGTATTTAGTGATACCAGTACAATAGGCCTACCCTTAATTTTCCCAGGCCTTGTATGCCTGTAAGTAATATGAGGATGACTTTGTGTGTACACTGTAACAATATACATGTAGTAAAAAAAACTAAATGCATGTACGGGTATGCCAAACTTCAAAGCTAATGTATAGGCTTCTGATAATGTAAAAGCTGCTGAAGTTTGCAACAATATTTAACGTCTAACAAGTGATTTTTCTTTCAGATGCCTCGGGAGTACAAGCGAAAGACAAACCGGATGAATTACGGAACAGAGGCGCTACAAAAGTCACTTCAAAGCTTGAAGAATGGCGTGGGTGTTCGTCAAGTGTATCGAATGTATGGTGTCCCGTGCAGAACATTAAGACGACATCGTGATGGTCTTACTTCTCGTCCTAGAAGGACAAAGCTTGGCAGATACGAGACTGCCTTGCCAACCGACGTTGAAGATTCTTTGAAGGAACATATATTATTTATGGAGAATCGACTCTTCGGACTAACAAACTTAGAATTGCACCGTCTTGCTTTCAGTGTTGCTGAACGTTCCGGTATCAACCATCCATTTCAAAATGGTCTTGCCGGTAAAGATTGGCTACGTGGCTTCTTGAAAAGACGTCCTGATATATCACTACGGAAGCCACAAGGAACGAGCATCAATAGAGCTGTATCCTTTAACAAGCAAAACGTCGAAGAATTTTTCAAGATATACAGACATTTTGGAAAAGCAGTCTCCAAGTCAGACAAATATGGAACATGGACGAAACAGGAATAACAACAGTTCAAACACCATGTAAAATTCTGGCCAAGTCGGGTAAACGTAGTGTTGGTAAAATCGTAAGCGCAGAGAGAGGACAATTGATGACTGTCATTGTTTCATGCAGTTCAGCAGGTCACTATGTTCCGCCATTGCTTATTTGGCCTCGAAAGAGAATGGCTGAGCAACTCATGAAGGGGACTCCACCAGACTCGATAGGAGCTGTCATCGATAGTGAATGGACTGATGGAGTCATCTTCCTTGTTTGGTTGAAACATTTCCAGAAGTGGACACACAGCAGTGCGACAATCCACAGTTGCTTGTATTGGATGGACATCATTCACACAAGACTCTCGAAGCTGTCCTCTTTGCTAGAGAACACGGTATTCACATGCTGACCCTCCAACCACATACATCACATAAGATGCAGCCTCTGGATAGAACAGTTTTCAAAGCACTAAAAGCAAGTTACAATACGGCTGTAGATAACTTCATGCGTTCAAACCCAGGGAAGCGTGTGACCATGTTTGATGTTGGAGAGCTGTTCGGCATCGCCTACAATCGGATAACAACTCCAGAAAAAGCAATAAAAGGATTCGAGGTCACTGGTTTGTGGCCAATGAATGAAATGATGTTTTCTCAAGAGGACTTCGCTTCATCATTGATGACAGATGAGGCCGATCCGAGATATAATAACAGCGATCATGCTGAAGATTTCCATGAGACGAATGATGTCCCTGGTCCAAGTGGAATTTCAGGTAGCACAGCCGAAGTCGTGTCCTCATCCCCAGCAGTTGATACACCATCAAACACCGGTGTACCGGTAAGCCCTCGATCGTTGATTGAAGACCTGTCACCTCTTCCAACAGCACCAAAAAGAAAGAGAACGAGGAAAGTGGAAAAGTCGAAAGTATTGACCTCTTCTCCATCGAAAAAACAGCTGGAACATATGAAAAATACGAGTGCAAAAAGGAAGGTCCGAGTGAAATCAGCAACTCCTTCTAAGGCACCAGCACCAAGTTATGACCGCACTTCATGTTTCATTTGTTCAATGAAGTAGGTCATGTCCTGCGAAGAATGGATCCAATGCACAAAATGCAAGCGATGGGCGTGTGTGCCGTGCACAGATGTCGAGAGTGCTGACCAGATCGAATATGTATGTGACTTTTGTCGTGTTTTGTGAACTTGTCTTGTTGTGTGTTGCAATTCTGTGCGTACTATGTAGTATTTGTAGCGCCTATGAAAGTCTATATTGTAATAGTCAATAGATCTGTTTGATATTGGAAAATTTGTTATTGTTATATTCGCAGCTGGGTCCCGATTAGCAGATAGGTATAGACATATGTATAGGTAGGCTATATGGATAGGCTAAGCTTACTAGCATTCCTTTGGGTTGACATATAATCGTAGCCAAAATGTTAAATGTCCGGTTTTTCATATTGCCTTAGCATCTGAATACTAATATCATTATGATATTTGCAATTTGAATACGATGTTAAAATAGTAGGGGGTAAAACGCCCCCATGGGCGTCTTACCCTACATGGTGGGGCGTTTCGCCCCATGCATGGGGTAAAACGCCTTTTTGAGAAAATTTGCAAAAAGGTATGCACAGAACATTACAAAAGCGTTCGACGAAAATCAACTAGTCTGAATAATTCTACGGTCTCTATTCTCAAATTGAGCAAAAATCGCGTTTTGTAATTTGTGATAAAAAAAGTCCAAATTTAGCGTGAAAGTTAAGTGGCGCGTCCTGCCCCACCTTACCCTACATCGCATCGCTACAATTGAATACTCAATCTATCTTGCTAAAAGCTGAGAAACTCAATTTAGTGTGGTTGACAAACTAATTTTGCTTAGAAACGATCAAGTGAATTTGAATAAGCTGCCTCAATAACGGCCACCCCGGCCGGTATTAGGGAATGTACGTCCTGATCAGCCACTAGACGTGACTCATACCAAATTTATGCTAAAAATAAATCGAACGTCTGCTGCGCGTGTCTGCATATCTATGTGCAAGGTAAAACCGGGAACACCTTACAACTGCGTCCAACAATAAGTTATCTGGCGCTTTGATTGGCTGAGCGCCAGATAGATGAAACTGCTCTGTCAGAATACTGTTTCTTTTTCAATACGTTACAGTGTGGTGTCAACGATGAAGAAACGAGGTCTCTGGTCTTCTCCGGACATGTCTGCTGCCATTATGGCTGTTCAGAATGGCGAAGCGATCAGGAGGACAGCCAAGAGATTCAATATTCCGCGTGGAACACTCCAACAGCGTTTAACACGTTCACTGCCAAGCCAAAATTGCTAGTCTCTTTCTATTTGCCAAACAAATCCAGATAACTACCATGAAAAATATTGTGTTATTTGTAGTCAGTGGAAGTCACAGATACCATTTTAGAGCATTTGCATAGATATGGACCACTACGAGTATACTCGTAGCTGGCAAATATGAAGAAATTTCCATGATATTTGCCAACTACGAGTATGCTCGTAGGAGCAAAAAAAATGAATTTTCACTGTCACCTGAACAGTATTATTCTGCATAGACATCTCCAATGAGGCGAATTGATAACTCAGGCCATGAAAACACTCCAATCGCGTGGTAGATCTATGACTCAGACATACAACAATAGTAGGGAAAAATTGACCTTTCGAATCAAGTTTCCTCATTATCTTTTCAAAAGACTTCAGGGTATGGCAATCATTCAAATTGTTAGATATCTATGCTATATTATCGATTCAGTGTGTCAGCCAACACACAACATACAGGGATTCTCACATTCTAAACGAGGAAAGACTGAAATAGTCATCACTTCACTTATGGTTGTCATTCCGCAAGATGAAGAGAAAGTATACATACGAGCAGGCGGCCGCTATACTAGAAAGCGATTATGATGATTCCGGAGATTCATCTGATGACAGTGTGATTCTTTCTCACCTACATGAACAGATTGACGAGACCGGTGATACATCATTCTTGGAATCGACAAGTGCTGTGACCCCGAGTGACCAGTGAAATAGACTTCATCAATGGGAATCTACACCTCAAGCTCCTCCGCAATTTGCTTTCAACGAAAGTAGTGGCTTCCTATCGTCGACCATCGCGAATCCTTCACCGTCTGATATTGTGAATTTTTTTTTGAACGACGAGTTTCTTCATGAAGTAGTTCATCAAACTAATCTGTATGCTGAGCAGCACTTAGAAAAGTCTCGCCCATTGCTGAGAAATTCAAGGTTGCATGACTGGCGACCTACGAATCTTGGAGAAATGAAGATATTTATGGGTCTCTTGCTGCACATGGGCCCTATTGATTTGCCAACGATTGAACACTACTGGAGCACCGATGTTCTCTACTATACGTCACTGTGGAGGACAGCTATGAGTAGAAACCGCTTTCAAATGCTGCTGCGATTCCTCCATTTTGCCGACAATGAGACTCAGAACGAGGATCGGCTATTCAAAATTCGGTTTGCTCTGAAACATTTCAATGATTGTATGCGGGATCACTACTATCCGGGTAGATATCTATCCATCGACGAATCAATGGTGCTGTGGCGAGGAAGGCTGCGATTCAAGCAGTATATCAAGAACAAGCGCCACAAGTATGGAATAAAACTGTATGAACTTTGTGAGTCCTCCGGAATTGTGTTGAAGCTGCGAGTGTACTGTGGCACTTCAGTTCCTGATGAACATTTCCTGGGTCAATAAGGAGCTACAGTTGTTGATCTTCTTGATGGATTTTTTTGATAAAGGACATGTAATTTTTACTGACAATTACTACAACTCCGTCGGTCTAGCAAAATACTTGACTGAGAGATCCACATATCTCTGCGGTACTCTTGAAAATCCGAAAGGCCTGGTGAATATGAAGCTGTCCAAAGGACAAGTAGAGTGGCAGCGTTCAGAATCGGTTGTTTGTCTGCAAATGGAAAGACAAGCGCGACGTACTGACTATATCAAATATGCACTCTTTGGAAATGGTGGATTGCGAAAATCGTTTTTGGAAAAGTAGCGAAAAAGCCGAACATCGTCCGCGATTACAACTTAGGAATGTCGGAGTCGATCTCTCAGACCAGCTTTTATCTTATTATTCGTCTCTCCGTAAAACTGTGAGGTGGTACAAGAAGCTTTTCATTCATGTACTGGAAATTATTGTGATGAACTCGTGTGCCATCTACAATCAAACGCGAGAAGCACAAGGAAAGCTCACTTCATTGAGCTTCAGAGAGCAGATTGTCCTTCATCTTGTGGGTGACATAAGTCATCACAGGAGACATTCTTCTGATTTGGCATCACAGTCGATGCAAACTCCAATACATCACCTGAAGAAAATTCCAGCAACTGAAAAGAAGAGAAATCCAACGAAGCCGTGCAAAGTGTGCACTGGTCAACAACGTCGTCGGAAGACCCGATATTTCTGTTCAGTTTGCCAGAATCATCCTGCCCTTTGTGTGGATGACTGCTTTCTCAAGTTTCACGAATTGCTCTAATATTGTTTCGGAAGTCTTCCAGAGACATCGTGTTGAATATTTGCTGTTCGCAGAATATGTTGTGTTGAACCATTTGCAATTATATTACAAGAAAAGTATCCATCTTGAATTATACTCTTATTTTTCATCGATCAAAGCGCATAAAACTAGCAGCAGTAGACTACCATACATTATCATGTACATGTAGGCTATAACATAATATTATACAGTATCTATGATAAACTCTATACTGATTGAATGTAGACGCATAACATGTATACTGGAAACATAGTTATTAATATAATTTATGCCTATTCAAGATGCGTGATTGGCCTATGAAAGCTGCTGAACACGCAAATAACAGATGTGCAACCTGTGTGTAAAAGACAGTGTTATACTATATGGCCTTTTATAAAATGCAGTTTATTGAACACCCTGTAGCGGAAGCTCAACCAATCATCATTCTACACATTCCCGGCACACCGACGATAATGTGGAAGGTGCATTAGTAAAAAAAAAGAATGAAAAACGAGTGATCAGAACACGAATAGGATAAAATCTGTGTATGTTTGTTCACAATTTATGTATCTTATTAAACACCCTGTAGACAACTCTTTATATGTATATATCTATGTTTTTCGAGTCTCACGCCATACATTTGATCTAGACACATGGCTCATGTGATTTGTTTTGATCATGCATCATTTTTTAGGTGTAGGACCTATTTTACTTGACTACGAGTATACTCGTATTGGCAAAAATGAGAGCACCCTCAACTACGAGTATACTCGTAGTTGGCAGTGAACGTGTTAAAAACAGGTAGAACAGACAAAAGCCTCGGTCGGTCTACGACTCTGGACAAACAGCGGGAGGCTGAGTTGGTAACCTACATCAAGCAAATGGAGGGTCTGTTTTACGGACTAACTGTGAATGAACTGCGACGGACTGCGTATGACTTAGCCAAGGCCCATGGAATTTCATGAACTGCGTGGGAGGCGACGAAGATAGCCAGTCTTAAATGGTATCGGGGATTTCGGCGGAGGCATCCGAGAATTAGTACGCGCAAACCAGTAGCAACGGCGATGTCTCGCGTCACCGGCATGAACCGTGCATCGGTAGGGAAGTTCTACCAAAATTTGAGCGAGGTTCTCCATGATACTGGTGTGGGACCAGACCGCATATTCAATGCCGACGAGACCGGTGTCACCCCCGTGCACAAACCTGGGAAAATTTTGAGCGAAGTTGGGCGAAGACAAGTCGGCAAAGTAACAAGTGGTGAGCGCGGTCAGACCGTCACAGTGCTTCTGAGTATGTCTGCGGATGGGAAGTACCCTCCACCGGTGTTGATATTCAAACGAAAGAGGCACGACGCTGCCCTTGAGCGAGGAGCACCTCCTGGGAGTCTGGTTGAAATTAGTGACTCAGGCTGGATCAATACAGAACTGTTTGTCACTTGGCTTCGCTCTTTCGCCGATTACGTCTGCGCTGCTCCCGAGAGACCTGTGGTCCTCATCATCGATAATCATACGTCGCACATTTCCCTTGATGTTTGGATGTCGCGAACGAGGAATCCATGTAGTGAGTCTGCCTCCTCACACTAGTCATCGTTTACAACCGCTGGACCTCGCCTACATGAAGCCATTTAAGACAGCATTCAATTCAGCGTGCGCGACCTGGATGTCAGCTAATGCAGGTCAGCGAATTCTTAGACTGATGTGGCTGGACTAGTTACAACGGCGTTTAATCGCGCCTCTACGATTGCAACCGCAGTGAATGGCTTTCGTGCAGCAGGAATATACCCACTTGATCCAAGTGCTATGCCAGACACTGAATTCACAGCGGCTGATGCACTTTCACCGAACACGCCTTTGAATAACCAACTATCACTCGGTCCAGTGTCGCCTCATCTGCCTCTTCCACGTCCTTCTTTCTCGTCCAAGCCGAAGAAAAGGAAGGCACAAGAATCGATGATTGTGACAGCTAGTCCTGTTAAATTGAGACTTCTTTCGAGACAGGAAGACAAGATACGACAGGAACTTCGTTCCGTGAAAGCAGGTCAGAGTGGGGACGCGATCGAGGAAAGTGTTGAAGCGAGTAGAGCGTCACCCATTTTAGCTGACTTAGAAGATGCACGTCAGAGTCGGGTCGCGAGTGGGGAGAATGCCGGAACGAGTGGAATTCAGCCCATCCCGTTCGATTCAGAGGACCAAGATGAACTCTCGATGACTTGCCAAACTCAGCAGCTGCAGCCCGTTATCGGAGACTTTGTGATAGTGGAGGTAGAGTCCATGCGAGGAATGAAGAAAATGTTCGCTGCTAAGGTCGCATCGGTGTGTGATGACGGCATCACTGTGGCATTTTTGAAGAGAAACATCGTGGGACTAAATTTCTACATCAATGGATATGATACTGGTTTTGTGAAGACAAGTGAAATTATCACAATCCTTCCACGACCACATCCCTCAGGAGGTACACGCAAAACTGCAGAACTTCTCACCTTTCCAACAGATATGAATGTGTTTGGTATATGATCTTTAAACATGTACATTGTCAACTTTTCTAATGCTTCCTGTTAGTCTATGCTGTTTGCAAGTTGTGTGTTTGATTTTATTTTGATTAAAAAATATGATTTTTGTAGCCTAAAAATGTTTTGAGTTGCAACTAATTCACGGGCGGCCTGTCTACAGGCTAGGGAGGAATTATGATTTATTAAAGAACTTTGATATTATCTAGAGACCTACTCTGGTCTGTTTAGTGAATTTTAGCAACATAGAGACATTCCTAGACATGATTTTCAACTTAAACTAACAATCTAGTATTAGCCCTAATATCGGCCCCCCCGGCCGTTATTAAGGAGTAATAGCCGTTAATAGGGCGCATAAAAAAGTTGAATTTTTTGTTTCTACACAACAACTATATGAAACTAAAACTCTATATTTGCTGTCTAATGAAGTTGATTCATAGTCTTGGTAAACACATAATTAGTTATTATCTTTGTGCAAAACTCAACGCTGTAGGAACGATTTTGTTAAGGGGGCCGGTATTCGGGCAGCTTCCCCTACCTACTGCGCTGTCCATTATTCATGTAAGGCGATTATGAATTTTTCATTTAGCAGCTTCTATTTTTACAGACTGGCGCCACCACCGATTGCAGATGAAATCGTCATATGAAATTTCATCAATGTAAGTTTCTTCATTCACTTGTGGATATATTGATGCTCATATCGGCCTATTATAATTATTTGCTGTCCAGCATTCATGCAGGCCTACAGTTTGTCAGAAATGTGCAATTTAAGATCATGAGGGAAAATATAGAACCAGGGAGATTTCGTTGATACTTACATGGGACACATGTATTTTCGTTGACACTATTGATAGACCAAAAAGGAAAGTTGCTGGTTTTTCTGTTACAGGTCCGATATCACCGTCTCAAGCCTCAAGCGCGAGGATTTCTCGGTTTTCAATGGGAAGAAGGTTGTAAGTTGTATTAATGCTTCTGAATTTCATGTTTATATTACTTACATTGACTTTATTATTTCTATAGCATTTATTGCGCAAGCAATTCCGTTCCAACAAACTGAAAACATTACTTTTCTTGTGTAGTCAACAGTTGAATAAACAGCACATAAATAAGTAAAAAAGACGAAACGTTGGCCAACAAGTTACTTTTTGTTTTCCTACTACAGTAGTGCAAACCTATTTGTTTAGCGACTATGCCAAAAAAATGAGAAATTGTTAGAGATTTAGCCAAGAGAACAAAAGGATAATTGGAAACAAGCTGATTGAATGTGCACGGAATCTTTATATTCCTGTATTGTCTTTATGTAAGATCTGCTTTAATGTAGTCTAAAAGATTTGCATCTTTTGAATTTGCTATAAATATTTCTGGTAATACTGGGACAGTTTATCATGCAAAGTTGGACCATGGTCTATGGAAGAGATTTAAGGCCATCCATAAATAATATTATTTTCTCACGGAAAACCACTAGTTGTGCATGTAATCCACAATGTGACTATATTGTCATATATGT
>CAJQUW010004645.1:27582-68202 GCA_907163375.1 Prostheceraeus crozeri | reverse complement strand
GTGATTCCATTCATTGTTCTTTCATGCATACCGAGCTGTACTCTGTTCAATCCGCTAGCTACATACACCACAATCATTTACAGCATCGTAGCATTAGCAAATTAGCCATGGCGACACGTGGATGTGATTTGACTGAATTCCAGAGAGGTCAAATCTACGCCTTAAAGTTTCATGCGAATTTTTCAAGACCTAAAATTGCTGAGTGCCTCGAGAAATCAGAGAACACAGTCAGAAAGTACCTCCAGAGGCTATCAGCTAGTGGAGATGCTAAGCAACCAATCGAGCTTCTTGTGGCCGTAGGAAAAGTACAACTAAAGAAGATGACGAGGAATTTTTAACTTTCTCTTCGAACCATCCTTTTTGCTCTGTCAGAGTAATTAAGCAAAACTTAAATCTAGAATGCACCAGAAGGACCGTAACAAATCGATTGCTGAGCGGTGATCTCAAGGCATTTACATCAGCTAGAAAGACAGCCTTGACAGCAGATCATGAACATCGCAGATTGCAATGGGCTACAGAAAAGTCATCGTGGACTTTGACGAGGTGGAAGAAAGTGGTGTTTTCTGACGAATCGAAATTCTGCTTCGGTCAGTTACGAGTACAGTATGTCCGTGAATCGATAGGAGATCGGTACACGGATCGCTACGTCTGCCGTACTCCGAACAGATATGTCGCGCATGTAATGGTGTGGGGTGCATTCTCAAGTAATGGACATACGAGCCTGGTGAGAATTCAAGAGAGATTGGATGCACAAAAGTACCACATCGACATCCTTGAAGGTAATCTTCTTCCAGTATGGAATACAATCACTCAAGCAGGTGGCATCTTCCAGCAAGACAATGCACCGATACATTCGGCGAACCGGACGAAACTGTTCCTTCAGCACAATGGAATCCCTACCTTAGACTGGCCTGCATTTAGTCCCGACATGAATCCCATCGAACACGTGTGGGCACAGATGGAACTGAAACTCCAAAGAGAATATGAGGACCCAGAAGGCAGTGACCAACTCTTTGCAACGCTTGATGTCATTTGGAATGAACTGATGGATGATGTCAATTATCGAGCTTCTCTTATCAGTTCAATGCGTGATCGCGTAGAAGCAGTACTGGATGCTGAAGGTGATTTTACGAGATTTTGACTGTTTTCTATGTACTTGTACGCCTTTCGTGACTTTATACGCGTATTGATATTGTTTCTGTGATCGACTCTGAAGCACAAGTAGTGCATATTGTCTTGTTGTTTTCGAAATAGAGTTAAATGTCTAACCGGGTACTTTATTTTTTCCTTGAGTGTATTTAGATTTACTTCATTCTGCGCTCCCTAGTCGCAGCCGACTGTCTTTGTCTACCTTCTTTGGTTGCCGCCATGAGTCATATTATATACGCGACAGTTGTCTATCATTCATCGCTTGCTATTTTTAATAGATATCATAGATATCTTTGGTTATACTTTTTATTCGTGACACTATGATCCATCATTAATGTTATCAGTTCAGACGTTATTGTGACGGCTTCAGTGAATGCCTTGCAATGTCTGTTAATGAATTGGTCGAAGATTGCCATATTTCGGTTACTGAAAAGCCTTTTGGCAGGAAAAGGCACTCATCGGGAAATACTGCGGCACGAAGAAAATCAAATTGTTACAAACCGCAACTGAAGCTACCTGAAGCGAAGTGTAGCCACAATAACCAGAATTATTCGATATGCCAGGCGTCCCTTCTAAGTGAGGAAGATGTGCAAAGTAAGTTCACATCTTTTTAATTTTAAACTGAAGTGAAACGAAGTATCTTAAATTACATAGGTACAGTAACGAAATGAATAAGAGTATGACAGAATAATTTATAATCTTTTAGTATTTTCTCATTAGAATTTCTTTTCAATTGCGTTACATGTATGCTTTTATTTCATTTGTTACATTCATCTGCTCTGTTCTTTTGTCTAAAGCAAAGTCAGTCTCTAAACATAGTAGGATAAGCTCATGTAGGCCTACTTCGTTTGTCTGGCTCCAATGTGTTTAGGCTCGAATATCCGTAATCATGGGGCTACCCAGGAAGGACCGATCCATTGGCTAGTCAGGTGAAAGTTGAAAGATATTACATGTACTTCAGAAGTATGCATCATGAAATACATTTCCGGAAAATTATTGCAGTGCACAAAAAGCAATCGTCCTTCTATTCTCAGCTTCCTGATTTTTCAGAAATGTTTACTTCTCGTAGACACAACAAGTTTAGGTTGGGTTACGGTATAATTCGATTTAGCTCAGGTTTAGGTGAAGATTGATAATTATGCCTAAACCCTACATATCGTGGTTGTATTGTTTGTATGACCTAATCACCTAATCGCAAGCCTATCGGTAGGCCCACGCATCTAGGTTAAATGCAAGTATACACGGTATGTAGCATTATTACTTACATGATAAATATATTTATTTCGTATTATTCCATGTGTAACAATACAACGTGGAAACATTGAGAAGATATGGGAGTGAAGGAATAATAATAGTATAGAAACAATAGGCTTTTGCTACATACAATACATTTGCTAATACATTTTCTTAGGATCCCCACTT
Organism: Prostheceraeus crozeri; assembly: GCA_907163375.1. NCBI lineage: Eukaryota > Metazoa > Platyhelminthes > Polycladida > Euryleptidae > Prostheceraeus > Prostheceraeus crozeri. Next base: position 65,631 of record CAJQUW010004645.1, on the reverse strand, counting down.
TATTTTTCAGGTTTCTTCGATCATCTTTAAGAAAATGTTGAAAAAGTTCGGCAAGATATGTTTATTATGAAATACATTGACGTCCATCAGCCAACACGCCAGCGAAGAAGAGTACAAGCTTCTGCTCGACGCCGGCCTCTACAGGCTCAATACAAAGTCAGAAAACTGGATAAAGAAGTAGTGAACGTGTGTCAGCAGTCTTTCCTCTCGATATTATGCATAAGTCGCTTTCGAGTAAATCGTCTTGTTCGTACCTACCACAATACAGGACGAAATTTTGTTGAAAAACGAGGAGGATCAAGAAAGACAAATAAAGACAAAGAGACTGATGCATCAATCATAGAGTGGATCAAAAGTTGTAAATGCCGTGAAAGTCACTATGGTAGGAATAAAAGTATCCGTAGCTACCTCCCACCAACCTTTAGTATTTCAAGAATGTGGAGACTGTGGAAAAAAGATCGTTCTGACAAGGAGCAACACATAGCTTCAATCTCGAAATTCAAGAGATTATTCTACTCAAGATTCAATCTTGGCTTCGGGAATCCTCGACAAGATGTTTGCAGCTTTTACGAACAACTAAGAATGCGTGTTAAATCTGAAACTAATTCAGAGAAATTGCAAGAGCATATAACTGAGTTTCTTCTCCACAAAAGAAAAGCGAAAAGTTTTTGAACGAAGATCCTCAAAATACCCTTACAGTATGCTTTGATATGCAACAAAATCAACCATTACCAAAATTGAGTATAGGTGAGGTATTCTATTCAAGACAGGTTTGGCTTTATAACTTGACCATCATGAAGCCTAAGAAAGAGCAAAACAATGATGACATACATATGAGCGATAGCAGAGTCTTTACGCATACAAAAACTGATTTTTCTACCCAACGAGCGTATTATGCAACACCATCAGGCACCTCTATCATCAAGGTTGGGAGAAACGTCTTGGAAATGGGGAGAGCCGCAATCAAAACATTGGAAACTCACGTGAAACCGGCGAAAAGAAATTACGTGCTAAAGCTGATGAAATATTTTACGATTCCAGACGACTGCGCATGGTTTTATGATTCGATTGTTAATGATACGTCGAATACTGATGCAGATGTTATTGATCGTTACTTCACTGATGAGCCATATAACTGATTTTTATATTTTGAAAGGCTTGTCTGTATTAGGTTTGTTTTGTCGTTTTTTCAAAACTCACTCAGTCCAGGACTGAGTGAGTTTTGCAGAGTTGATTCGTTTTTATATCGGTATATATCCTCCTCTTTCAATAGAATATTTGTTTTAATACTACATACTGCTTCATCTAGCATTCGAATCAAATAAAAAACCTTAGTTCAGAACTAAAAATGATTATAATGAATAGAAACAAAAAATCAGCTTTTACCAAAAATAAGGAAAATGGACTGAGTGAGTTTTGCAAAAACGCTCTTCAATTTATGATAGCATGTCATATTACTCGATATACCCAATGAGCCATCAAAAATGACCAGCCAAAGACAAACGTTGCCTTCACGTAAACCTCTAATAAATCTCGAATTTCGTCTTGATGTCGAGTGTATCAGTACATCAAAAGCCATCAACAGCAAAACATCACGGTGAGGCTGGATCAACTTTTAATCGACTTTTATTGGCCATCCAAAATATTGGCATATTCTGACTCGGTATCACAATCTCACAGACAAATGAAAGATAGATGAATATGAGCGAACATTAAATATAATAGTTCCTGTCATTAGCGACCCTACTTATAACGACTTCCTGTAAAATACGACCAAAAATTTGACACCGATGCAAAATTACTATATCGCCTACATAATTCAACCTGTGAATGACGACTTCCTGCCTAACGCGACTAACAACCTCAGCAATTTGACAAATTGTTCTCTGATCCCTGCTTATTACGACCGCAGATTGCTGGGGAACGATAAATGCGTGTAGATGTTTCGCTAGCTGTATTATGTACGAGTATTATTAACAGACAAACATTAATGGTCTTCTTTTGTAGCAGCTATCAGCTATACATATTCATCCCTCACTTTTAGCAGATGCATGAGTCTCAACACTCTCAACTTACTGGCGTCATCTTCCATGTAACTTGTTAGAGGCAATAAGGATACTTATCGCACTGGAAGCCACTCTAAGTTCAACGGAGTTATCAAGAATTCAACTCGGTTTGGGATTAGCTTAGCTCTTTATTAGGAACACAAACGGCAAACACGAAAATTGATAGCTACATGTATTGAGTTGTACGTGAACACAGGTCAAATAAAATAGGCGGAAATAGACCTTTAGTTCACTAAACTTGTTAAAATTGTTAATCTGTTGATCTGAAGCTAAATATTACATTATGGGGTAATAATCGTCTATGTGCGCCTCCAATGCCAGCCATGATTACTTCTGGATCTGCTTGCTCATCTTCAAGACGCACATCAAAGCGTTGAAATGTAGATACAAAGAAGATAAATAATTCCATTTTTGCAAGTCCTTCACCGATACAATCTCTTCGCCCAAAGAGAATGCCATCAAGTTATCTGATGGCTTATAAATGCCATCATCAGACAAGAAGTGTTCGGGATAAAACTTGTATGGATATTTCCAAGCACTTCACAGTGGTCCAGAATTGCAATTAGGTGGAGAAAATTAATATCGCGAAAATTATGAAGGATGGGTAAAAAGTTGATGACCGCCCCCACTAAATCGATATCAAGGATTTCAATGGTCATATTTTCACCTACCAGCGGTTGCTATGGCAACCACTTTTGCATAGCAACGAGAAAACTACAGTAGTTACGGCTATAAAACATGCGCCTACCCCCACTAAATCGATATCAAGGATTTCAATGGTCATATTTTCACCTAGCAACGGTTGCTATGGCAACCGCTTTCGATTAGCAACGAGAAAACTTCCGTTATACACCCACAAAAACTTTATATTGGAACTTCCCATAATAATATTAATCATAAACAATTGATAAACAAGTCTCAAAGATCAAGTTACCCTGGATCAAGTTCCCCACTATCAATGCACCAGACAACAATTACCCCTGAACATAATATTTTTACTGCAACACCTGGAGTATCACAAGCCAATGTCAGATGCGCAGCTGAATCTGAGTACAACTCATGGAAGATGATCATCAATGAAACCATTCTCCGAAGTGTGTGAATATACCAACATAGTAGGGGTAAACACAATTTAAATTTTTCTTTGGGCTTGGATGAATTGGAAACGTTTATTGGTTTGACATGCTTGAGAGGAATTTATGGCAAGAACCACCCTGTAAGTTTCCTTTGGGAGAAGTCATATGGTCCTGCGGTTTTTCGTGAAACCTTATCTCGCGATCGTTATAAGGAAAAACTTCGTTATCTGCGTTTCGATCAGAGAGATGCATGGTGTCAGCGACAAGGTGATAAACTCATGCACATTCGTGCAATATTTCAAATTTTTCAACACAACTGCAACACTGCCTATGTTCCTGAGTCCAATCTGACAGCTGAGCAGTTACTGCCGGTAAAAACACGCTGCTCTTTTATTACTTTCATGCCTCAAAAACCGGACAAATTTGGAGTGAAGTTTTGGTTGCTCTGTGAGGTGAAGACAAAATATATTGCAAATATTGAAATCTACCTCGGAGCTTAAGAAAAAGAATTGCGCACCCCACTTACGGAAGATGTTGTTCTTCGATTGATCAAGCCTTTCGTGAGCAAAGGTGTCTGCATGGACACCTTCTTCACAAGCCTTCCGCTCGCTGTGAAGTTGTTAGAGAAACGAACCACTCTACTCTGCACGATGCGAAAGAATCGAAGAGAATTGAACTCCGAAATGGTGCAAGGTAACAACAATAGCCTGTACGATAGACTTTGTTCTACGACCTCGAATCTAATAGTTATTTACACAACAAGTGCAAAGTATCCAGCTTTATTGCATTTTTGAGATCAACATGTCTATGCACGAGCCTGAAGGGTGAGGCCATAGTTTGTTGATGGAGAAAAATGCAATTAAGCTGGATATCTTTGCACGAGTTCTGTAAGTAACTTTATATTTCACAGAACTACCAGAATCTATGATCATGATCCTTAACATGATTTGAAAATCAAACCAAAGCAATTTTGAAATCAGATAGCCTGCTTCTCTGTCCATTGTACATGCATTTCTATGCAAATTCTATGCATGATTTTCGTTGTAGAGGATGAAAAACTTTCTATGTGCTAATGTATTTCAATGAAGGAGTGCAATAAAGACTGTTTATTGCACTCTTTGAAATTTATGCACACTTTGGAAAGCATAAACTATATTATGGAAGCAATAATCATAGAGATTATAGCACTGTGAAATATAAAGCCCTTTTGTGCGGTACCAATGCAAAAAGAAACAGTGTGTTTGCTTACTCTCAACCATGCACAATAGCTCCCGGATAGATGAAACCTCTCAGAAGAAAAAGCCAGAAGTCATCATAGATTATAATCAGAACAAAGTAGGAATTGACTGCGCGGATTTCTCAACACATTCTGCCTGTTTCCGATGGCCAGTTGCCTTGTGGAATAATATGTTTGACATTGCCGGAATAAATGCTCCCATGATATTCAGCACAGCTCTGGGAGAGTTGTCCTCCAGGAGGAAATTCCTGATTCGCCTTGCTGAGCAATTGATCTCTGAACACAAAGAGCGACGACGACGAAATCAACCATGCGGCTCTGTCAGTGAACTGGATGTTCAAATCGAAGGAGGAAATGTCAATTATGTATTCTTGGGGATAGAGGTCAGCCCTGATATCGGCTTGAATTATAGAAAATCAATTGCTGGTGTCAATGCGATGCATTTCGGCAACGTCGTTGCCATGTTCACGCTAAATGCAATGAAAGCAGATGCACAGATCAATCACGTAAGCAAAAATCACAAGGCATAGTCAAGTCACAATAGCATAGAAATCGGAGGTGATAGAGATGTCCATGCGAATTCATAATGATACATGCTGCAGATACGGAGAACACTGTACAGGTAAGAAAAAAGGGGGAAATCATGTACACAAATGGGAACTACACACTAAAAGCTGTACAACTGTACAAAGTATATTTACAATGGAGTGAATTCCATAAAATAAATAAATAAACAAACAAAAGAATGAATGAATGAAAAAAGGGGGAAAGAAAAGAATGCGAAAAATAAAAGAGAAAATAGGAAAAGAGTGCAAACTCTACTTCACGTAAGACAACTTAGAAAGTAAGTAGAGTGTGTAGCATGTATCATTATGAGTTCGCATGGACATCTCTATCACCTCCGATTTCTATGCTATTGTGACTTGACTATGCCTTGTGATTTTTGCTTACGTGATTGATCTGTGCATCTGCTTTCATTGCATTTAGCGTGAACATGGCAACGACGTTGCCGAAATGCATCACATTGACACCAGCAATTGGTTTTCTATAATTCAAGCCGATATCAGGGCTGACCTCTATCCCCAAGAATACATAATGAATCCTGGAGGTTTTTTCAACAATTTAGGAAATGTCAAATAGTGACTGGGAGCAAAAACATGACTGTCACAATTTGCCAACGATGCAGTCGACCAACTTGTGGAAGATGTTCTGCTGAAAACTATCGACTGACAGTTGGTAAGTGCAAAGATTGTTAACTGACAAAAAATAAATAGTTAAAAGGGTCTCAGTATAGTTGGGCCTATTCATATTATTTACTATATACAAAATATACTATTACGCATACTGTATCATAGTAGAATATCCTCGTATCTAATAAACTTTGCATAATCACAATTAATACAATGTATCAGTTGTAGAAATGTATGCATGTATTCACGTGATGTGGGCCTACTTATATTGACACATGTGGGTATTGATACACTAACAATGGGGATTACTCTACTTATAAATATAAATATCGTACTAGGCCTAGGGACTATATTTTGTAGTACAGTTGACATTAATTATTTCCTAAAAGCGCTCAAATTTCCCACATGCATATAAACACTTTAAAATAAATTATTGCTTTTGAATGACAAAGTTAGAATTTGAAATATATATAACGATAAGTCGAAATCGACTCCCCAGTCATCCAAGGGGAAATTTGTTTCAGTCATCATAGTGTTAAATAATATAGTTGCGAAACAATGAAGAGCACTGGATGTTCACTTATTTTGACAACTTAATGGACCTATTTTGGAATATTTAGAAGCTAAAATGCAAGCGAAAGATTTGTTAACATTTTTTATTCCCAAAGTCTAGTTATGAGGCCTAGTTTCAAGCGATGAAAAGTATCGAGAAAGAAGCTGCGACAGGGCGTGAATTCTGCTCCCTTGGTATGAAAGATATTTCAACAGCATCTTCAAAACCCTAACCACAGAAGACTCTCTTCTCGAATCAAGATAAAGAACAGTGTTATCATATTTTCTAACTTGAGAAATTCGTTCATTGATATCTTATCATTCTATAAACAAAAAGATCATACGCATTAATGGCTATTTATCCATAAGAAGAATGCGTTCATAAAGAATGCCAAGGAGATTTGTATTTCAATGTAAATATTTGCTGACAAAGACAATATCGACCGCATTATCTATGGTACATTTCCGAAGAACATCTTATTGTTTTCTGCAGAGTTGCTCCATAGAGAACATTAAGACAAAGGCAGCGGCTCTTAGGACTTAGGCAGTGCTTTTCACTAAATGTACATATATACGTTGAGAACAGACTAAATTTCAAAACTCTAAGCTAATGTCATTTCCTTCGCATTTGTGTCAATAAGATAGACACAATGCGAAATACATCAAAGTTTAGCGGCTCTCCATGTTGCATCATCATATGATCTAGCAGTAAGCAATGTACTTCTTGTCCTTCAGACAGATGCAGTCAGAGAAAGAAATCGTAGTATTACTAAAGTTCAGCTGCAAGAGTACTTTGGAAAAAACGGCCTCTACTTAATTTACATAAAGCAAGCTCACCAATGTCAAGACATGATGAAAACTACTTTTCACAATGTATTTCGTTGCTTCCTCGTTCAAACAAAAATGCAGTAGAGAGCAGGGGCGTACCGAAGGGGGGAGCGACCCCCACCAAAATGTTTAAGATAAATTAAAAGACAAGCTAAAATAAGGATTACCGCTTGAGTGGTGTATTAGTGTAATACCTTGAGGTAATACATGCATGCTTCTGTATCAGTACTTATTAATTTCTCGTCCAATTTTGTGGCTATTAGTTACCAATGTTCAATTAGTACAAAATATATCAAAATGAAAATGTTTTGGTCATAATTCATGACACAAAATTCATGAGACGAAGCACAAGCGCCTACTACTTCTTCTGCAAACTTGTCAATATTATTAACAAGAGATGGATCATTTGAGTATTGGTCTGCTTATGTGATATAAGATAAATGATGCATGTAATATATATAATGATATAAAAATATATCTGATGAAGACCTTTTCTCCACATCAAATGTCATTTTTAAGAATTTTTTTCTTTTGAAAGCAAATACGTTGAGAAAGCGGTTTGATGTCTGAATGGGTTATAGAACTCATGAATAATATAACGACAAAAAATGATGGCTCAATGAACACCTGCTACCAGGAGCGTCGTGCCATTGGGGCAGGGGGGGGCACGTGCCCCCTGGGTTATTCTGGTTAGTCCACTTTTAAGGTCTCTGTCTTCATCATTACAACCGTCAAAAGGACAATGGAAAGAATTTGAAACTCTGTGCGAAATCTTTCGAGAAGATATCCAATACAAAGCTGCATTATCAATGAGTTCATCCATATCCTTCTTCTCAGAGAACAACTAGCAGTTATAACATGATGAATTCTTGAAAAACCAAGTTCTCTTCAACTATTTTATTGCGAGCTTTCGGGTGAATGCTCCACCCGTCTTCAGGCCAGCTCTCTGTACGTGCCTGAAGACGGGTGGAGCATTCACCCGAAAGCTCGCAATAAAATAGTTGAAGAGAACTTGGTTTTTCAAGAATTCATCATATTAAAGCTGCATTATCTGAATATAAACTATTTTGCAATGAAAAGTGTGTATCAGATATTTCTGCTTGTGAAAACTTACAGTCTGTTTATTTGCTATTGATGACTGACAACAAGATGACGGCAATATACCCTAATCTGAATATACTTTATCGATTAGCAATGACCTTGCCGGTCACATCAGTATCATGTGAACGTTCTTTCAGCTCATTGAAATTCGTAAAATCAGCGCTACGGACCACAATTGATCAAGATCGTTTGAGAGATCTCCTAATTATTGCATCAGAAACCCAAAGAAATCAAAAAGAAGACGTGACGAGAATTAGAGACGTGTTTTGGAATATGTGTGATCGACGTTAATCATGTTCTCCAATCAGATTTTGTTCTCAATTTGAATAAACGTATGTTTTAATCAATTGCTTTATATTAAACTATCAAATACGTGCAGATAGATACGGTTACTACATAAAATAGTAAGACTACACTACAATCAAAATTGAATAAAACCTACTGTTTCCTTTTTAACTTTGGATATTATCTTACCTCTTGATATTATTTATGTTAGCTCAACTTTTGATATTATTTCACCTCTTGATATTGTTGATATTAGCTTTCCTTTTCAAAGCCTATATTACCTTTTTATCATGCAAAATTAGTAGCAGTACGGATACATATTTCACTGTGACTACTTAGTTTATCAAATTTTGCACTATTGCACTATCCCCCCTTGAGGAATCGAGCGCACTACGCCCCTGCCTGATGATGCCCTTTTCTCCACATCAAATGTCATTTTTAAGAATTTTTTTCTTTTGAAAGCAAATACGTTGAGAAAGCGGTTTGATGTCTGAATGAGTTATAGAACTCATGAATAATGTAACGATAAAAAATGATGGCGCAATGAACACCTGCTGCTCTCTGCAAAGGCTTTTTCACTCGTCATTCACTGTGTAAAGTTCTCCTTTAATGCGAAACACTTCATGAGAACTTTTCCGTCCCACATTTGACATCCGTTGACTTCATCTGCAAGAAACTCCATCTTTTCATGTAATCGATCAAAATTCAATAGATAATAATAGACGAGGGAAGATTAGTTGAAATACTGACTGGCATAATTACTTTTCATGGTCTATCTAACTTTGCTTCACTCCATAACTACTTCCGCACTTTTTAGTGGATGAGTTAGGGTAATGAAATCCTCTGAAGTTTGATATCTGAGATAATTAGAGTCAAAATGTTCAGATTTGAAGTGTTTCTACCACAGAATTAGACAGGTCGTCTCTTCTAATGTTTGACTACAAGGGAAACATTGGAACATGTAACGTAAATGACATGGCACAATCTCCTGACTAAATACCATAGCAATCGAACAATGAGCAGCCAGTTCAACATTAAACACGTCAAATTGTGCAAAGTTTCAGTGACTGTTATCAACCGGATCACACAGAAAAGAGATACAGACAATGTCAAGTTCTACAGAGAAGTTTGTGAACATTTTTTCGTGCGCTTGCTAACTTTTTTAATAAAAATCGGAGGGCCCAACATTATCGAGAAAACTTTTGCGCAATGATCTGAATTCTTCAAATATGAAGGAATCCTGGTGATCGGAGCATTTTAAAGGAATTCAGAGCAATCCGCAAGCGACGCACGACGATTTTTCCTATCTTTGTAAGGTATTAAAAATTTCTTTGCATGTGCCATTATTTTGAATCAGGGGCCGTATGTACTATGCAGAGTCTCGAAATTAGATTAGACTTATATAATTTCTGAGATATTTGATCAATCTAATTGGTATTCAGGAATAATTAGAATAAATTTTCGATTAGATTGATTCAATAATTTTTAGATTAGATCGTTCTAATCTAACAGGCATTCAGAGAATGAAATGAAATGTGCGGTGATATTAGATTCGTTCAATCCAATATTGTTAGACAGCCATGACGTTGCCTAATTTCAATACTATCTCTATGTCTGTATATTATGTCTTGATAATACTATGGATCTCAAGCACCAGCTCGACGAGTCTCACTGATTCTTGTCTCGAAAAGCTTTTCTTTCCGTCCATTGCCGTCTACTGAATATCAGATCAATGATACCTTTGTCATGAAAAAGTCGTCAAATGTCGATAGATTCGCTTTCTTATTGGTTGTTGTTGAGGCACACACATAGATTTCCGTTCAGCCCATAGAAATAGATTGTTTATCTGAAGTTCGCTAAAATGGAAATTGACTCAAGGTCGCGGCACATCCGGGGGAACTAAGTTGGGGCATGAAGAACCAATTAAAAGCTTCGATTTACTCATGTGACTGATTCTAACCCAATGATACAGACGTTGGCAGGTGCATCTAAGTGAAAATGCGTGCGATTTATGTGCCGTTATTGTGCATTGCATGAAGCTTAATTTCCATTCTAGAGGTTTTATTGTTGTCAATTTCTATGCTTCAGCCTAATTTAGAGAATTGGTGTCAACTATTGGCATTAGAAAGCAACTGTGAATACGAATTCACAGACTAATCTAATATTGCACAATCCAATCTAAATCATTAGATTAGATCAGCCTATTTTCCTGAATACGGCCCCAGTTTGCACTTCTAGCAAAATGACACGGTTAAACAATCTAATTCTGTGGTTTCTACCAATTTCATTTTCTAGTCGAAATAGAAATTAAAAACATGCACTGTTTCAGAGAAGGATTTATTAGTTCAAGAAACACTTCGCTTTGTGTTTTAGATATTCCTAAATGATGACATGAGACATATGACAGCGTGTTCGAACCATATAAAAATGGCTTTAATAACATCGAGGATCAAAACTCTAATCAAAATACTAGAACAAGGATAGTATTCCAATAAATGAAAACATGTGTGAACTGGATTAATCATAGGTTGTGCCACAGCTTTCCAACAAACTGACATCATTTGGTGGATGCATGAGTTGTGTCAATCATAGATATCGGACCGAGCGATCAATGACTTCTGAATGCGTTTACAAATAAGGAGGATTTTTAATTGGTTTGTCGGCTTGTCATGGTGTCATAGCCATTGCCAACTTGATGATTAACTAATTAACTTACTTATTGTCGTCCGCTAGCGTCCACTTGCTGCACAGTAACGGTGTAAGAAGTCACAGCCCAGCGTGTTCCAATTCACTTGCACCCATAGAAATAGATTGTTTATCTGCAGTTGACTAGAATGGAAGTTGACTCAAGGTCGCGGCACATCCGGGGGAACTAAGTTGGGGCATGAAGAACCAATTAAAAGCTTCGATTTACACATGTGACTGATTCTAACCCAATGATACAGACGTTGGCAGGTGCATCTAAGTGAAAATGCGTGCGATTTATGTGCCGTTATTGTGCATTGCATGAAGCTCCATTTCCGTTCTAGAGATTTCATTGTTATCAATTTCTATGCTTGCACCCACAGTTGTGAGACTGACAAGTATGACAAGTGCCACTTCTTTGCAAGTGTTATGCAGCACATTGAACCGATTTCTTTGTAATTGCTAAAACTCTACCGTAACCATAGAAATATCTGAAGTTAACCAGAATGGAAATTGACTTATGGTATCGGCACATCCAGGGGGCAGTTGCAAGAAAGTCTGTTACGAAACAGCTGTTAGTGACAAAAAAAGAGCATCACTATTAGAGGGTGCCTTTTGCGTTTCACGAAAACCCTGTTAAGCTGAAATCCTGTTAGTGATTTCTCTGATAGTGACCGTCTGAAACAAGTCACATGACCAGGGTAGAATTCCGATAATGTAGACGTTCTATAAATAACTCTGAATGACATCATGAAAAGGAATAGTCATTAACAGGAGGGTCGCTAACAGAATTTCGTGAAACGCATATTTTGTAGCACTAACAGGATTTTCTTATCAGAATTGTTGTGGGCATTGGTGAAACGCAATTTTCGAAAACTGCCGCTAATAGTCGCTGTTAGTGCTATCAGACTTTCTTGCAACTACCCCCAGGGAAATAAGTTGGCATGATGAAGAGCCAATGATAAAAAACTCAGAATTGCGCATGTGACTGATTCTAGCGCAATGATACCGACGTTAACAAATGTATCCAAGAGAAATGCGCCGGATTTATGTGCCACCATTTTGCATTGCATGAAGCCCAACTTCCATTCTAGAGGTTTATTGTTACCCATTTCTACGACCTTAACAATTCAACAACTACATCCAAAAATAAAACTGCTTCAAACATGGAGGGAGGTCTTTTAACTTTGTTCATAGCGGTAAGATGAACGTTTGAAAGATAAGAAGATGCGGCTGAGCTGCGGATATCCAAGCAGAGACTTTCTTGGATTGCGATGTCCAGAAAGAGAACATTTGAAGGTATTTTATGTCATAGAAGTCCATTTTCTCCATCATAGCAATAGTAACTGAGAGTTAATCATGAAGTTTGATAAAGAATAGAAAACCCATCAAAGAGAGAGAACATTCGGGTCAGCTGAAAAAGAATGTTTCCCAAACTGTAAATCATTCAATACCAATCACATACGAAGGATGCATACCAAAATATTTTTTGCTATATTTCTGTATATAGTTGTATGCTTTTGTATGTTATTTCAAGTGTGGTATGCTTTAGATACGAAAACCATACCAGCACAATTTAAAAAGAAAGCATCAATTATGTCTAAACACGTATGTTGATTTAAGGCTTTTTGTCAATAAAGATCATACTAATGTTACTACTGTCTTGTAAGTAGAGAGATAATGACATTCAAGAGTCATACTTTTAATACTGAATTCAATTTTAATAAATGTAATTCTAAGGCATTTCATAAATAATCAATGAGTATTCAACCATCAACAAGTATGCATTACGCAATTTTGAAATTAAGCATATTATCAATCCGAAATATAAACACATTATAATTCATGAACGCAAAAATAGTTATGCTTGAGATATATAACTCAACATGATTGCACGAAAAATATCGTTTGAATGAATTGATGTTAATCAACTCGGTTTATGAAGTAGAGTTAACCAAGCGTCCTGTTAATGCTACTAGGCAAGTAGCAACGACATACTCGTGGAGCATAAAATTCACAATAAATCTAATCTAGTTAAATATCACTCTATCAAACAAAAATATTCACGACTGGTATTACTGAAAAAAGTTATTTGACAGCACTATGTAATATGTATATATGTTTTGCTATATGACTTAAAGCTCTACATACCAGAGGCATACAAGATGCATACGAATGAGGAAGAATTTGCATCGGGTCTCGTATATAAAACATGCCAACAACTCGTATTTCAGTGTAAAACAGCCAATCACAGATAGAATAGTTCGTATCGCTACATACCAATCACATATGAAAGTAAGTGAGATGTGGTATGAAAAAAAAGCATACGAGAATCTCGTATCAGATGCTAGTTTCAAATAGTATGTGATTTTGGTATAGGTTTGTATGTAGTTTTCGTATCCAGCGATTTACAGTGTACCTTAAAAGAAAAACACATGTTAATCCAATGGGACGCAGATCGCAGTTTTTGGTTAGAATGGAATTTTCTATGTTTTCGCTTATCTAACGAATAACACTGAGTCTAGAGCCATAATTTTTGACATGGAATGTCTTCAGGTCATTATTATCATTTCCATGCAACCTTGTCTATGAAGCTAGACACATTCAGATTTGACAAGTCTCCAAATGTCGGCAAATACAAGCATTTTGAGCAGCTTAAACGTTATTTAATCACATTCTCGTAAATTTTGCCGATCAGCAAAGGGGTGTTCCTTTGTTTTCATTAATTATATTATTTGAATACTATTTATTACAATATTATTTTATTGGAAAATTGAAGGAAGGAAGTTGTCATTTTTAATGTTGTTATAGTTCCCTTCTGATTGCTTTATCAAGTCAGCATATATTTCAACGACCTATCTTTATGGTATAGATCATTATGTCATATATTTCGGTAGACTGATGCAGAAATGACATAAGATCATGCATCTTTCGGTATATTTCATGTGTGCATTGTCATTAACTCAAAACTTCACTGAGAAATGTCAGTTTCAGTGACATATGAGACATCACACTGAATGACAATTTTATTCAAGATAAAGATTAATGACAATGTAGTACTTGGAATGAACAGGGGAAAAGCAAGTAGCACATTCTCATAAAATAATACATCAACAGTGGAAGCGAGATTCTTTTTGACAATCTGTTTCTAATGACTTCTCCCTAAAGGGAATAATCATAAACGGCAAACAAACGATAGGCAAGTGCACAATGCTAATTTCTGCAGTTTGACAGCAACAATCAATTAATGCTAAATTTATTGCAAGAAATATCACACAAACAAAAAGTAATTATTTGAAGCTGAAGCGCAAAAGTCGCAGTCACATCAAAACTCAACTTATGGATCACTTGTTTCAATAATTGCTTCTTAACACTAGAAAGACCAAGATGCCTTTTTTTGACACCAAGCTAACTGTTGACATGTCAAAACAGAGTAGATCGAATCATGACTTGGCGCCCAGACATTTCCTGATTTGCTGTACTAAGTATGTCGGATACACGTAAAATTTTCTCAACTTCAATGTATGGAAAGTAGTCTGCAAGCATCACAAAATTGTCTATCAAAGCGGAATGAAAAAAATCGAATCATCATGTAAACATCTAATATTTCTATCAACTATGCATGGGGTATTGCATAGGCAGTTGAAATTGTACAATACATGAGTATTTTCGCTGTAAGTTTCTTAAAACCATAGAACGTTTCCGCAAATAGATACGTCTGTCTCCATAATCATCTGCTGAAATGATAAAAATCTATCGAATTATTTGCCGATAATTTTAAGTTTCCATCAAAACTTTATGAAAATAAAAAAACACGTACTCCCAAATTCGTGACCATTATGTGGTCAGTCGCTCATGTACCTAAAATGTGTTACAAAATCTATTTACATGCAATCTTTCCAATGTGTTTCCTTGCCCGAAGAATCGAAACCTTGTTTTCTTGCCCATATCCGATCTTTACGATCGAAGTATCAGTCATGGAAGAGAGAAATGCTAAATTTTCATGGAAAATGAAATCCGTTGCAGTACCTGCCGTTCCATACGAAGAATATTTCTCCACTTTCCCTTCTAATTGGACTATCGGAAGAATTAGGAATTCTCATGTCCTCCATTTTCTTAACATTTGTCATTTCCGCTGCAGGCTTATCTTAACCTTAGTCGGGAAAGAAAAGAAGGCGATGGCACAGGGCAGCAGTGACCGAACTGACCTCATCCCACTTTGAAGTTTCATAGAAGCACGGAAGAGATAGATCCACTCTTTCCGTTCCATTTCGTTTGCTGAAGCCGCACTGAGGCAGGTGTTTCTCTCTCTTGCCCGAGGAAACTATTTTGACAGACACAGCAGGCTGAGCAAGGATAAAGACAAAGCTTCTAATCCATTCCCGACAGTTTTGAAGTCTTCATTAAGTCAAGGATGAAGGATTGAGGCAAAAAGCTGACAGCAGGATAGGACGTTATCCTCAAGTCTTGAAGATAGGTGAGAAATGGAATGAACCTTTGCGGAGAAGAAGGGATGTGAAAACTTGACGGCAGTGGTAGAAAAGGATAAGTAAGAGATGTTCTCATGTCGTTGGGACTGGTTGGGTGATTTGTGTTTGATCATTAAATGAGGTTTATCATCGAGCAATGTTCAGGTTATTGAAATGATAATAAGCCGATAAATAGCTTAATCAGTTATCTCACATGAAGTAGTCTCAGAGAATCATGACAGATATCAAAGCTGGCTAGAGCAGTGAAGAAATCAGTCAGAGTCGGAGCCGAGATCGGTCAGAGTCGGAGCCGGGGTCGGTCAGAGGCAGTGTCGAGGTCGGTCAGAGGCAGTGTCGAGGTCGATCAGAGTCGGAGCCGGGGTCGGTCAGAGGCAGTGTCGAGGTCGGTCAGAGGCGGTGTCGGAGCCGGGGTCGGTCAGAGGTAGTGTCGAGGTCGGTCAGAGGCAGTGTCGAGGTCGGTCAGAGATAGTGTCGAGGTCGGTCAGAGGCGGTGTCGAGGTCGGTCAGAGGCAGTGTCGAGGTCGGTCAGAGATAGTGTCGAGGTCGGTCAGAGGCGGTGTCGAGGTCGGTCAGAGTCGGAGCCGGGGTCGGTCAGAGGTAGTGTCGAGGTCGGTCAGAGGCGGTGTCGAGGTCGGTCAGAGTCGGAGCCGGGGTCGGTCAGAGGCAGTGTCGAGGTCGGTCAGAGGCGGTGTCGAGGTCGGTCAGAGTCGGAGCCGGGATCGGTCAGAATCGGTGTCGAAACTCTTGAGAAACTGACTCCAGGCTGAATATTTTTGCCTGAAAGTGAGCATTCCAGTGTTGTTTAATTTGAGGCTACATGCATCACTACAATGTGATTTAACTATGACTCAATGCCTCACACTTGCAGTATTTCTAGTCACTGGATCGCGGTGACTGGAATTTATGGATTTTCATTGCATATGTCACAAAGAGGAACTTAGTTTGCACTGTTGCCGAATTATGAGACTTGAGAAGTTCGAAACCGAACATGATCATACTACTAAACTTAAAAATTATTTTTAAAACATCGAAATGTCGAACTTTTTACGAGGTAAGCAACATGCCGCGCATTAAAAAGCCGACTGCTCAAATAATGCATGCTGCTCCACTTCAGAAAGATTCTTTGAAATGTAAAACTGCTCCGTGTTGTATGTACATGTGGATGATGTACCGACCAAGTGCATGATTTTATTTCTACCCCATGAAAATGTTGTTTCAGACATCTTAACAGTTAATATTTGCTAGCTGTGAATTGTGTTAACTTAGCTATTTTTTCTGTCTGAAGCGGTGAACACAGTAGTGTGGAGTGGCCTGAGAGCCGCAATGTTCAGGTACTGTGCCTGAAGAGCTTGTGGTCTAGATGTCGAGTGTCGGCTGTATGGAAAGGGCATAGACTTCAAGCATCGCAACGCTCCAGTAAGCGTCTATGTCAGCACTGTCCAAAAAGTAGAAAAAAGTGGGAAAAAGTGGAGAGTGAGGTCAAAACGTCATTTCATTCATTTATAAATAACATCAACGAAAAAAGCAACGAGGACTTCGTGTACAATCACAAAAATTGGACTGATAGATCATTCATGTAACTGTCAACTTATTTTGTGCATTGTTGACTTATCACTCCGAGAATCACTGTGAAAGTGAGTTGGTGATAGGCTATTTTCTCATGATTATATAGGCCACATAGCTGCGAATATAATATGTAAAAAGGAAGGTTGAATGACAAGGCGAAGCTTTTCGAACTTCATTGTCAGTGATATCATTTCATTGATCGTCTTTTTTGTTGTTTTGTGATGGCATGTATCAATCCCATAGCCACAATGTATAATAATTCAAATAACTAAATGTACAAATGTGTAATTTTGCACATAACAGTGATCAAACGAAATAACGAACGTTTCGAATAAGAAATAGGGGAAGCAGGCTAAAAATAACGGCATCAGTCGCAGTTTACCCGTCACTTTTCATTGTTCACATCAAATGATAAGAAGGTTCTCTTCCTTGTCTATATGCTCGTGTACGCGAACACGTTTTATGTGGCGATTGAAATGATTGATATTTTTCTTTCTTCGTTCTCAACACACGAACAGACATGATAATTAATGGACGTTGATTTCAGCGGTGTCTTGAAGTAAATAGTCCACATGGAAGTGCATCCCGGGAAGCATGATAATTCATGAACGTTTACGTCATCTGTATCTTGAAATAGCTATCAATTTTCAGTAGATTTTCAGTTACAAAATTCAGAAAAGATGTTCTTATCCTCCGGGAGGCTTATATCCTTGTGAAGCAAATGTTAATTTATATCAAACGAAATCTCATCTCCTTTTTATTTTCAAATTAGATCCGTTGCTAGCAGGGTTCATATTATGTCATAAAGGCAATTTGCGTCAAAAATTTTTCTTGTAATCGGATTTGCATACATGAACATGCATGCCTATTATGGACGGCAATTACATATAGATTGAAAAAGATGGAAATCTTCTGACAATGCAAACGAAATGTATGCTTTCTTGTACAGCTTCAAATGATTACTTTCTGTTTGTGTGATATTTCTTGCAATAAATGTAGCATTAATTGATGATTGCTGTCAAACCTGCAGAAATTAGTATTGTGCACTTGCCTATCGTTTGTTTACCGTTTATGATTATTCCCTTTAGGTAGAAGTCGCTCAGAAACAGATTGTCAAAAAGAATCTCGCTTCCACTGTTGATGTATTATTTTATGAGAATGTGCTACTTGCTTTTCCCCTGTTCATTCCAAGTACTACATTGTCATCAATCTTCATCTTGAATAAAATTGTCATTCAGTGTGATGTCTCATATGTCACTGAAACTGACATTTATCAGTGAAGTTTTGAGTTAATGACAATGCACACATGAAATATACCGAAAGATGCATGATCTTATGTCATTTCTGCATCAGTCTACTGAAATATATGCCATAATGATCTTTACCATAAAGATATTTCTCATATGATGATGAAAGTCATCCCAGTAGCCATTTATAATAGAATATAATGCTTACTAATTTAAATTATTAGTTAAAGTAGTCCTAATGAGGACTGATGGCGTTCTCCAATCCGCAAGTGTACAAAGGCAATGCTACTGTAACCATTGGATTAATCAGTTCTTAAAAGAACTCAATGTAGCTTTCTCGTGGCAACGAATTAAAATTGATCAGCTTTGGCCCAATATCTGGTAAAAATGGAAATCTTAAGACTTGTACTAATACCATAGATTCCAAACACTGCCGCATACACGTTCAAAACAGACGTCTAATATACTGTACCGACTACAGATGCTGATAGTGGAAATAGAATAAGACAATGGTCACCATAGGTTAAGGAAATTAAAAATGGATATTATAAAACAACAGGAAACAGATGAATAGAAATTGGAAAAGTGGAGGTAAAATATGGAAATTCAACGATGCCACTACACCGATT
This sequence comes from Prostheceraeus crozeri, assembly GCA_907163375.1. NCBI lineage: Eukaryota > Metazoa > Platyhelminthes > Polycladida > Euryleptidae > Prostheceraeus > Prostheceraeus crozeri. The sequence continues at coordinate 46,679 of CAJQUW010004645.1, read as the reverse complement.
ACAAGTGAACTATATCTGACACTACACAAAGTGGATAATGGTAATAGTGCGAAAGTGGATAATGGAGGTAAACAGTAGAACTACAATGATACTCTACTACACCGAAAGCAATGAAACTATACACTCTATACCTAAGACTACACATGGAAAATACTATTTCTTCATTTGAATTTGTTATCGCCAGTTTCTTCATCCGTCTATAGTACTTCATGTAATTCCACATTTCTTCATTTGAATTACAATACATCGACCACTACTTCAGTTACCGATTAAGGGATACAAAACATAATACTGCAGTCCGCCAGTCATCAGCAGGTACTCGTCTAGTTGTGTTTCGACCCCTAACCTGAACACTCAAACCCAGACGAGCGGGGTCCCACACATAGTGGCTGACAAAATACTGAATAAGTAATGATATGTCTTGAAAGATATGTCACAAAGATAAATCAGACATCATTCAATTGTTGCGTTTCCCACATGTAAACTGATCCTGTCATTAAATTCATCCCATCAATAAATACAGTATGCTTTTTGCGATCCGCACATGTAAACAAATCCTGTACATCAATCTTTGCCTTTTCGACTCCCACAAGTAAACAGATCCTGTTCATCCTCGAATACCATAAAGATGTAATCGCTGTGTGATAAATATGTAATCCGCCTTTACACAAACTTCGCCTCATACATCAAGACTTAACAATGGGAGCTCTCTCATCTCCCGTAAGCCACGCTAAACGCTCTGTATTCACTCTTCACCGCCACCCGTATGATGGCTACAAGGCATTGTTAGTCGTTTATTCACCTATGCAGCAAGGCATTTCGGGAAATGTGAGTCGTTTGTTGGTCGCGTGCCTCATTGAAATTCACAGAGTAAAGTGAATTGTCGAGCCGAGAAAAGATCATATTTGTGAAGCGATTCATTATGCCTTGTGAGAGCCTTTTCTGTGTAACTCATCAAGTCATGCTGAGAATAACCTCTAGATTTCATGATATTTATTGTCTTGTTAGTTTTGTGTACAGCGTCTTGTAACTTCGAGCATATTCTACAATATCTGAATACCTGCGACGCGAAAACATGAAGGGCCATCTGTAATGGGATCATGCTCTCCGGAAAAGTCAGTTGTACCACAAAGAAAGAGAAGTCATCTACCTTGTGATATACTGAAGTTCTCAAGCTGTTCTGTGAGATTTGTATTTTCACATCAAGGTAAACTACCTCTTTGTTGCTATCACCATTTCTCTGCGCCAACAAGTCAGGTGGATAAATTCTTTGAAGCAAAGAATCAAAGTGTTTATAATTGACAACACATAGATCATCTATGTATCTTGATGTAGGTGATAACAAGCGTGCTAAATGATATTTCTTAGTTTTTATCAAATTTTGCATAAAAACATATTCGCAGTGTAAGAGGAATAGGTCAGCTAGGAGTGGACTAGACTTTCCTCCCATTGGAACGCCTTTAATCTGCCTGAAAACTAAATTACCGAATGTGACGTAGGTATGTGATAATAGGAAATGTATGGCTTCTTTTAACTTCTGTTTATCAAAACAGTGATAACCATTATATTTTTTCATTGAGCAAAAGGACTTATCATATCCAATGCAAATAAATTTTATAGGTCGTTGAAATATATGCTGACTTGATAAAGCAATCAGAAGGGAACTATAACAACATTAAAAATGACAACTTCCTTCCTTCAATTTTCCAATAAAATAATATTGGAATAAATAGTATTCAAATAATATAATTAATGAAAACAAAGGAACACCCCATTGCTGATCGGCAAAATTTACGAGAATGTGATTAAATAACGTTTAAGCTGCTCAAAATGCTTAATCAAGTCCATTGAAATTTGGAGCTGTACACTCTTAAAAAATTGGTTTCCTGGAAAACCAAATATGGTTTTCAGCCTTACTCGGGGGTGAGACCGAATATGGTTTTCAGCCTGACTCGAGAGTGAAACCGAATATGGTTTTCAGCCTGACTCGGGAGTGAAACCGAATATGGTTTTCAGCTTTTATATCTTGGCTTTCTAAAAAACCAATATTGATATTCTGTAGAACCAATATTGGTTTTCAAGAGACCCGATATCGGTTTTCTATAAAATTTAATATGTATAGTAAATAATATCAATAATTTATTTTTATAACATAATTCTGATATACTCTATTATGTTTACTTTATTCTTATTAACATTATGTTAAAACAACATGAACAAATTGTTGGCTCAGCATAAATTAAGCTCAATAAGGTGTGCAAAAGAAAGATTGTAAAAATGTGTCAAAATAAGAAAAAAGAGTTTCGCAAATCCGATTTGTATTAAAAAAATCACAACTTAAAAAGGGCGAAATTTCGTGCCTAGTCAGGTACACGTATTCAGACCAAAGTTAAGCAGCACTAAAAATGTCTTATATGCCGTGGGTAACGAGATGTCACAACGCGTGTTTGTTCAACGCGTCACTGCCTCGTTGCTTCGTGTAGTGTGCTCATGAGTGTGCTTCACTAAATGTCCTACGGCGCCAGTTCGTCTGCCGTGTTAGTACTCTTGCACTTGGCCAATCTATGGTGTGGTCTTCTTCAATGGAATGTTCCGCCAATGCCGATTTCTCTAGTTGTAGAAGTCTGCATGCGGCCTTATGTTGTTGAAATCTGGTGTTAAAACTGTTCTTGGTCTGCCCAACGTATACTTTGTCGCAGTCTTTACATTCAATCTCGTATACCACTCCACAGTGGTGCACAGGATCTACACGATCTTTAGGGAGACCAAAGATCGAACTCAGCTTGTTAAATGGCTTGTAAACAGTGGCAATATCGTGACCACGTATAGTGCGAGCAATACACTCAGAACAACATCTGATATTAGGAAACACAACACTCTTACTACTAGTATTCTTATCTTTATTGGTGTTTTTATTATTATTAATTTCATTCAAAAAGTATTTGAGGATAATTACTTTCACTGAGGACTCGGTTTATTTTACTGATATCATCCTTTGCATCGACATCACTCGAAGAGAAATTACAAGCACGATCATGCAAGCTCCTAACAACAGAAGCTTTATGGGAGACAGCGTGATTTGAGTTAAAATCTAAATACCTGTTAGCATGGGTAGGTTTGTAACAAACATTTGATTTAAAAGTAGCGTTATCAAGTTTAGTAACCTTAATATCTAGCAACTTATGTGTCAAAATGTGTGAATATTCAAATGAGGTATTATGAAGTTCACAATTTATCTGAAACCACACAAGATTTCCCCGAAAAGTCCCCGAAACATCAAGAAGCCATTGTTTCCTATTTCCCCTTTTTCAAGTCAAGCTTGCATAAAATAGTACAGGAAAGACGAGGGACTATGCCTTTAGTCACAAAATTTCCCATGAAGTTAAGAAATTTGCTAGTCTTCTCCAAGATTGTAAATAAAAGCACAGATAGGCCTCCGCAGGATGCACGTCCAACTAATCCTGTGCAATGCAAAGTAACCACATTGTCGATTTTTCGATGCCCCTGGAGTAGAACTCGCAACTGAAAAAAGGAAAGATCTCTAAATGGAATCTGTAAATGGATATCCTCGATATAGGACTGCGTAGAAGAAGCATTTAGAGAATCACCGCAAAATAGACCGAAGTTATTGAAAATGTGCGTAATATAAATCAACAATGAAATCAATGTTTGTTGATGCGAAAATAATGTCATACACATGTAGACCTATACGGTCATAATTGATATCATATAGCCTACATGTATAGTGTAGTACAATCATAAATCATTATATGTAATAAATTTTCAGACAAATTTGTGTACACCATCAACGACATGTACATATTAAGCGACGTCATGCGAACCAAACACTACAAGGAAAGGTTTTCTGTACAACTTTGCATGCAAAGTAAATGCGGCTGTTAAGAACAAAAGAGAGTGACGCATTACCTTGTGCAAAATAAAATTTTCTGCCCAGTTAGTGGCATGTTGGGCTTGTACAAAACACGGCGAAATCAATACGACATCCAAAAGCAAAAGTTTGCACATAAAATTATCACGAATTAAACGGCAACAATTGCTTGTTGCAGCTACGCTGTAATTTGGCGATGATACATGTGCATTTATTTTTTTATTTCTTACATTTGCACTTTCAGTTTTGAACAAATATCATTGGTATAACTAAGTTTCAAGAATTCATTTACTCATGATTTCCCATGAGGAAAATTGGAAATTCATCATTGCAAAAATTATGCTTATATAAAGCTACAATATTCTGCAGACTATAGTACTTCATATATATTCTACAATGCTATATAGCTGATATAACACATCACATTAGTTAAATATAGGGATTTTTAAAAGCTTTGGAAAATGGTCGAATATGAATATGAAGTCATTCGTATTGTAAAAGATCTCTACATACATTAGGCTACATGTAAAGTATTCATGGGAGTCATGAGATTTAACGACAAAATTGCTAGATGCCCGAATCATTTATAAGGGAATACTTATATGAATACTCACATTCATTCATAATTAAATAAAGTAATTTAAGATTGAATTGTAAATACTGTTTAAGCATGTCAGCCATACAGTACATAAAGGACTGTTGGAAATAGCGGTTAAAATCTTTTAATACATTTACGATTTGTATGGAGGATGTGTAACTTATTCCATACATAGTGCATGGAAGGATAAACGTTGAAAACAGCGAAGCAAATTTCACAGTACCACAAGAAATAAGATGACCATCACGTTTAAGTCACTGCACATGACACGGTAACTAGAACAAATGCGTCAATGAAGGAAGAAATTCAGACTCACCTCATTCTTGACGTCATGACAACGACACAAATGTAGATCCTCGAAACCGATTGTTTTTCGTATAGAAAGACCTTACCATCAGTAAATCATTAGCAAATGTATTAATGATTTGTTAGTTTTGTACATAAATCTGTAAAAACTAATCAAAGAAGCATGCTTTCCGTTAAAAGCAAAGTGTCACGCAATATTTTCCCTTTGTAGAGATTCAGCTCGCTAAATTTAGACCAATTCATCACAGCGAGATACACTTCAAGAGTAAGGGGAATCACGATATGTGCAACAGAGAGTGAAAGAGTGTTAGCCGTCAGCAGATGATAAAGAAGACATCGGAGCGTTAATCTATAAAAATCATAAGAAAATGAGGATGCAAGATACAAATAGGCTGGGAATAGGTCCTATTCACCACAACTGTAGCCACTTCAAATCATCCTCAAATAATCCATCATTCATATCACTATACAAATAGATCTACTTCGATCTGCAAAAATATGTAGAAAATCAAATTTGATTTTCACAGCACTAATTACCAGGATCCATCAGAAATCAATTACATTTCCATTAATTAGTCGCAATCATTTGACTGTTGCGGTCAAACCTTGCAATTTTTATTGACTGCTTCTTGCACCAAACTGGTTTTCTGGAAAATTTGGTTTTCCAGAGATCCGTGTGATTTTCTGGAGAACAAATGAAAAACCAAATTTTTTTGGAGTGTAGTAACAGATCAGGTTGCAACAAATATAGGGGCCTAATTTCTTCAATATACTCGCGCATGTACATTCAACATCTAAATAAATCCAAGCATGCCGAGGACCCGAAAGGAAAAATTCAAGAGGTGAGACAAAATCTGACTTACATGTAAATCATTCCGGGAACTACAAATTTCTAGCTTGTTTGCCGTCATCAATGGAGTATACCGTAAAGAATCAGTAAATCAGATACAATTGTATCTGATTTACATCTACGTGGTAAGACAACAATATTCATTAGACGAAAATCTGAAAGATGAATAATTCAGAACTATTTGTGTTACAGTACTTGAATAATGCATCATGCATTAAGGTAAAGTAATTCCATTTTTCCATAACAGATCACACCAGTTGAAATGTAGCGTGAAAACTTCGTGCGATTTCACTAAACGTTTGGCTGTCTTTACGAAATCTCAAAATGAATGAAAATTAAAATGCGATCAAACAGCATTATTTACCGAGAATTTTGCAACACATGAGGATGGGTATCTCCATCCCTGTTAATGTCAAGAAACATTCTAAAGTTCTTGGAGCTATTTTGACTGACCATTACTCAAGGTATTGCCATCGATTGTTTACCGGTGCTAGAAATAGATTCGTGATGAGACCTAGGATCATTTTAACTTATGAAGAAGTAGTGGAGATACAAATTTTCCTACGTTATGATGAGTAGATAATTATGTATGATAGCTGTGGTGTCTGTGGGACAGTGGTTGCGTACTTGGACTAGCGATCTCATAGTCCAGAGGTCGAACCCGGAAAGTGTCATTGGAAGTCGGCAGGAAGGGCATCCGGACTACAAAGCACCACAACGCTCCAAACAAAGTCTGACTTAAGTCAGCACCGTCCAAGGCCCCAGTAGGGGTAAAAAGTGACGTAAAATCCGTAAAAAAAGCCACTTAAATTCCAATATATTTCTATAATGTAGAATCGCGGGGTTTGTCTACCGTTGTAGTTAGCTAATCGATTATGAATGGATTATTAATCTCACAGTTTTTCTTGAGCTTCATCTCAGTTATATACTCTGAAAGGAATAATATCGGCATTCTGGAAGGGCACTAAAACGTAGCAACATCCGAGAATCAATTAGACCAAATGTCAATAAATGAGAGGTGGAAAATACGTGGCCGGAAATATATGTTATGAGCAGCTGCTAAATATTTTGCTGCTAAAAATAATCATTTTCAAGGTGTAGATATATATTAAAGACTTAATTTTTATCTACACTTTTTCCATTATAATTGAAGCTTGGACCGGTCTATTTGAAGCCTGTTATATTCAATTTAATATATCTCTGTTTTCGTGGCGCAGATATTAAGGCCGGCCTTCCTTGCAGAATTGTAAACTCTGTTCAGTGCACATTGTGAGTCGTCGCTATTATCGCTGAGGAGAGCAATGTCGTCAGCAAAAGCCAAAAAGGGAGGCAAACCTCTTGACATTGCATGGGAAGTCATGATTTGAAATATGCCAACTAACTGAGCAGTTGATATTATCTCCTGCCATTTATACTTAACACACGGAGCGAGCAAGCATCTTAGCTTAAAAACGTGTGGATCGCGCACTTACAAAGTGTGTGTATGTATGATGCATGGGATGATGGCGCGTTAAACCGATCTGAAGATTCTTACTTTTGCTATTGTTCGATTTCTAAGAATGGATCATTTTATCCGGCAATGTGATGACTGATGATGTATCAGATGTGGTTGTCAGGACTTGCAATACAGTGTCTAGCCTAGTCCTACATTGGTGAGTTGATGAGCACGTTTTGGATAGATTGTTTCATTGTTTATTGTTTTTAATGATCCAATTATTAGGAATATCCGGGTAATTTCATTCAACAGTTTCCATGTTGTAGAAAGTACATGTATCATGAATACTATGACATCATTGATTGCTTCAATGCCGTTTTGTTTTTGTTGTAGAATTGATTTCGTTTTTAACTAAATGTTATAAATTGAATGGGACAGGTTTTAAATTGAATGGGAAAAAGGTGTAGTTCAAAGAATGGTAGGTCAAAGCATGAGAAAAGAAAATTGCAACATTAATACACTAGAAGGAAATATGTTTGCAGTTCATGAAATTCAATTCGAGCTGCATTTAATGAAACTGGAATAAGATGAGGATAGAAATATCTGTATGACACGTGAGGATAGAATACTTCGCATATAACTTGAGTTATGATCAGCACATTGTGACGCGACATCATTGCATGACATGACGCGTGATTCCGCAAAACATTTTCCATCACCACAAGATCGCGAAATGAAAATTGAAATGCAATTGAATTCTTTGCTCAGCGCTTCACAACACAAATATTTTCGAACCTCCTCGTGATAGTAACAATACATTATCACCTAAGTCTGTGAAGGTAAAATGCCATGATGTGATAAATGCCGCAGGATAATATTTTTCTTTGGAGGGCAAATTAAAATCTTCACAGAAAAATTCGCATAATCACATTGGTTATTGGACATTTGCCGTGGATTTCGAGGATAAGCTATTCTATGAACCAAGCGGGCAAGAAAATCGTAGGAATCCTAATCCGGCGGCCTCAGATTTCTGCATTTTCTTGACCATCTGGCGTCATGGAATACCTATTTCCCTATTAGTCAGATCACGGTCATCTTCTATTGTCTTAATATTGGAGAAATGTAGCTCAACACTATCTCTCTCTCATACTCACATTTCTAAAGTTCTCTCATGAACCTTATGCTTATTGACTTACCTTTCTCGTTATGATGTGATGCTGTTCTAATTGATATTTGTCCTATGTTACTGTGTAATGACTGTAAGGCAAATATAAAGCAAAAACAACAGCTTCTATTCATCTTCTCTTGCTCATCTATATTTCTTACTCATGATGTCTCTTAATTTGATGAGAATTTTGAATTTTGTGCATGTAAATGTTTTCCTTCTACGCCTGACAATGATCTTCTAATGAAGATAGAAATTAATTGCTTAATGAAAATTTACAATTAACACCAATATTTATCTTGTCTCTTCCCTACCAAGAACCTGAAAATAAGTGTAGTCAAGACATTCACAGAAAGTCAAGGGTAATGCACTTGACTGTGAGAGTTACAGTGGCTCAAAAATGTTGGATCAAATTCTGAAAATCGCCGAACACGTCACTGTAAACATCATCGGCCAGACAGTTTGCCTATTATCCTCTAAATATGTCAAGGCAATGATATGAAAATTGTCGTAGGGCAATATTTTTTGTCTTGCCTTCCCAGAAGGGCAGATAAATTCGCATTGTCACATTGATTATTGGACATTTGCAATAGATTTAGAGGACATTGTAGTGAATGCTAGGCGGTATTATTTCATTGATGCCGGCTGCTGAATCAAAGACCACTATCTATGTATGTAGACCACAGACTTTCAGACTTCTACATGTGCCTGAATCATAGCACGCATTCACTACAATAGTAATCATGCCTAGCTTTTTCAAGCATCAATGATCCTTGCAGCCTCGGCCGCTATGCGGCCTCGGATTTCTACATTTTTGTGACCTTCTGGCTTCAAAGAATACATATTTTCAGTCTTATCAAAATTCATAGATCTGTACATAGAAGTAGATAATAGTACACTAGAATGAAAGTTTGATATCTTGCCTATGTACAATGATGGCACATGGAAAAATCTATGGTTTGTAGATCAGATTCGATCTAAAACATTGTATCATAGTGAAACTATTTGCCAAGTTGGTTGTGGAAGTTGTTGACAGCAAATTGCAGGATTTTCATGAAGAGAATTGCAAGTGAGATGGCGGCATTGTTTCATGTGAAATAGCCTACTATTCCATGGATTAATATACAGTGTAGTGTGTCTATTTGTAGCAGTCATTGACAAATATTTTCCAATTTTTCAATATTGGAAGGCGAATTAAAAATTGGTTCACAAAGTCATAATTGAAAGTGGTCGGTGTGCTGTTTGTAAGAACATCTGAAAGAATTCACCGATAGAAAGTCTAATTATTGGATAATTTCTTCTTCAAGCGGCTAAGAAACCTGGCGCTTTTCTGGAATAAACACTTTGGAAGTTTCTTTACCTACAATCATTTCTCAAATAAATGAAATGTCGCTGGAGCTTTTCAATTAGTCATTGAATGACACATGTGATATTTTGGAAGCTGATATTCGAATGCATGTAGAGACTTTGAAAAATATTCAAATTTGGTGAACAGGGGAACCCTTTAAAGTAAAATGAATACTCTAAGATTTCTTGGCCTCTGATTTCAAGCTGGAGTTATGCATGTTCTGTAAATTGACACTACAAGTTGCATAAGAGTCTGATTATACTATTGATAGATTATCGGAGCGATATTTCAAAATGATGAACGTACAGAACGTTTAAAAGGATTTCCTTCTTTGTCATCCTGTCGCTGCACTAATTTGTAAATTCACTATTGCTTTTGTGTACATGATCTTTGGACTAGGAGCAACCATCGAGATCACAAATTGAGTTGATAATTATAAATCCCAATATAAAAACATGGAAGCCAGATCGCACAAGTTGCATTTTGCCCCAACGAAGTTCCCCCGGCGTGTGCCATAATTTTCATGCAATTTCCATTCTAGGACTTTCTATGGGATTGTTAATTTCTATGGATCCGTATCGAGTGACCAATAGTAGCAAGTCAAGCTGTTATTTTTGGTTATTTTATGTTAGACTAAGATCATTTTGACTTACTAAGAGCTGAAGATACCAAGGTTGTGACTGAATGAAACTCTGTTTATGTCCATTGCACTTTAATTTTCATAGTGCGATGTCATAATGACCGCAGAAATTGCGAAAGGTTTTCGCGTAATATTTCACTGAACATAAACAATGATGTAACAATCGGTTTCGTAATTAGTCTGGTGTATCTTACAGCTTACAGCGATATCCATTATAAAGAAAAGAGAAAGAGGCGAAGTTAAGGCTGCGGAAAGCGAAATAGGTTACAATCCTGAAAAGAAAAAATACAGGCACTTGGAAAGTGGTTCAGGGACATATTTAAGTGAGATCAATGATTCCACTATTCAAAGATACTCGTATTAGAGCATTGTTAGCACTGTTTTCGTCACCTGAGATCATCATCTGAAGTTCAGACTTCCAGACTTCCACAGTTAATGAAATGCGAGTAAGAATGGAGCATTTTGAATAAATTAATTCGCAATTGAATCATTGGAATATAATCTTGTTCAATTCTATTGAATTTCTTTCCTTTCGAGGTCTCATCTTCACAGGTTAATTTATCTCTGGCTGAGCAGGTCAGTCACCGTTTTTCTATACAGATCCACCTACCAATACAATGGTTAGTGCATTGAACGCAAGCGCAGAATAGCTATTCGCCTTTGAGCTTGCAAGTTGTGCAAATGAACCCGAGTTGTGAGAACGAAATTTGAATTAATCTGATATTCAGATGACGAATTATCTGCATTTGAGTGACTGATTCTTTAGAATATTGATGACGGTTAAAAAAACAGGAGCGTTTGCAGTTTCCGTAATGATAATTTAAATTACATTGAATAGATCCTCTTCCCGCGCCATGTCGACATTCGGTGTTGGTCGCTCTAGGACACAATAGGCTTTGTGATGTTGAATAGGGACGATAGAAACTGACATCTCAGACCAGTGACAAATGATAACAATTGCATATTCGATCACTGCTAGAGATTAGCATTGTCTTGTCGAGCTTCAAAAAAGGCTCCAAAGATGTTTCCATATGATGAAAATGAAGGTAAGTGACTCATTAAAAAAGCTGCCATATTTGTATTCGTATATGATTGTATGTAGCGCGCTAGGCAATATGATTGCAAATATCTGTTGAGAAAATAATGAGCATTACATACATCAAGAAACTCCAAAAGTCATTTGAACTCAAACTAAAGTAATATGTGATCATATCCTTGCATGAAATGGTAAGTAAATGCAAGGCACTTTGCGTTCCAATGACTGCTATTCATCCTACTTTGAGAAGTAGGCCTACAAAAGACATACGGCCTACTTTCACGTGACTGACACTAGATATCGATATAAATTTCCATAATAAATTCAGCAGATGTTAAAGCAAGTATTTGGTAGTACAAATATTCTTCATCTCATATAGCAGAAATGCTGACGAAACTGCAATTGATATCTACACGCAAATGATTTAAAATATCTACCAGAATTTTTGTTTTTCTTCCATCATGACGTGAAGAAACTTCGACTCAATCGTCCAGACCGCGTACACGAGAGAGATTGCGATTTCGAAATAATCGATGATGTAGTTGAGGCAGCCATGAACGGTTTAGAGAATTAGATGATTAGGGGATGATGATGAACTTTAATCGAGATGTTTCGCCTGCCGATTGATGATGTCATTCAGTCTGTTTCTGAGGAAAAATCTGATAATGCAGATGCATCTCCTACTAATGAGGCCACTAGAAGTAAGTATGATAGCTTTATTTGGCATTTATCTTACCGCACTATAGATGCTTAGAAGATGGTTTATACGATTTGGTCGATGAAGTATCTGTCCATGGGAGTCGATTTCACCTTTAGGAGAGTTATTGTGACAAGAGAGGAAAATTGAAAAGCATAACATGTAGCGTCTTCTTGCATCTAAACTGATGGGAACTATTTTATGGACTTTTAATGCAGTTTCTGCAACTTTTACGGCGGACCTAGTCGCTTGTGATTGCAGAGAAATGTTTTGTATCACAATGTTGTTTTCTTTTACATAACTTCTTGTACTGTACATGTGCAGGCACATTTGTTAGACTGGCACTGTTGGCCTACACTTTAAATGGATGGATACGAAAATTACATACAAACATATAGCAAAATCACATTCAATTTGAAACTAACATCTGATACGAGATTCTCGTATGTTTACAGAGATCTGGTATGTTTTTCATACGACATCTCACTTACTTTCGTATGTGATTGGTATGTAGCGATACGAACTATTCTATCTGTGATTGGCTGTTTTACGATGAAATACGAGTTGTTGGTATGTTTTATATACGAAACCCGATGCAAATTCATCCTTATTCGCATGTCTCTGGTATGCATTTGGTATGTGCAGCTCTAAGTCACATAGCAAAAAAATATGTGTATTGCATACTACTGTCAAATAACCTTTTCAGCAATACCAGTCGCGAATATTTGTTGTTTGATAGAGTGATATTTAACTAGATTAGATTTATTGTGAATTATATGCTCCACGAGATTGTCGTCGTTGCTACTTACTAGCAACATTAACAGGACGTTTAGTTAGCTCTACTTTAAGAACCAAGTTGATTAACATCAGTTCATTCAAACGATATCTTCCGTGCGATCATGTTGACTTATATATCTCAAACATAACTATTTTTACGTTCATGAATTATAATGTGTTTTTATTTCGGATTGATAATATGCTTTATTTCAAAATTACATAAGGCATAATTGTTGATGGTTGAATACTTATTGATTATTCATGAAATGCCTTAGACTTACGTGTATTAAAATCGAATTCAGTATTGAAATTAAGACTCTTGAATGTCATTATCTCACTACTTACAAAACAGTAGTAACATTAGTGTGATCTTTATTGACAAACGGCCTTAAATCAACATACTTTTGGACATGATTGATGCTTTCTTTTAACATTGTGCTGGTATGGCTTTAGTATGCAAAGCATACCACATTTGAAATAACATACGAAAAGCATTCCAATATATACCAAGAGAATACAGACATATACCAAAAAAAATATTTTGGTATGCATCCTTCGTATGTGATTGGTATTGAGCGATTTACAGTGTATGGCATGCAAAATGAGCTAAATATATAAATTTGGATTACCAAGGCGGATTAAGTTGTTGCAATTACCAATATTGGTGCTTGCATAGTCTAGTTAATTGATAAAATCACTATTTGACATATGCTCATGTGCTGTGCATGTACCCGCACGTACATTTACTGGAGTGATGCTGAATGCATGTGACATACAGTTGAAGCTGAATATGTACATTTGGATTGACAAGAATGCTAGCCATGATAATAGTGATGAGAATCTGTCGACTCTTCAAGCCAATCAATATGGCAGAATGATGCTTAACGCTCATTGTCGACATATGCCACATTCTGAAAGCTGATCGTATCAACAGTCTGCATCAAAATATCACCTACACATGTTCTTATATCTCCTCATACGTAACAAAAGCAGTTGAAATGATTTTATCAATCATTCATAAAAATGCACGCGTGAGGAGAAGGATAGAGGCAACCATAAGGTGTTAAGGCTAGATAACTTTCGTAGCTTCGGATAGCGCGAAGTGTGTGACATCATCACAAGTTCAAAATCTCCTCACTGAAAATGCGATCAAGTTTGTGAGCACACCACCCGATCGCAGCCATTCAAATAGTTTTGTTTATCAGAAAGATGCATTCAGTCGATCAAGAATTAAGGCTAAACTACATTCTAAATGTAAAACTGGAAATATTAAATGTGCGCTGAAACAATCGACTTCAACAAAATCTCAAGTCAAGACATCCAAACTGATTGGCTGCTCCGTTCGGTAGCCATGAATTTCGTGGAAGACAGGGATTTGCTGCATTCAGAACTCCGATGTCTAGAGTAAGCAGACTACGTAAGTCTGGTTCGTCATCAGGTGTGGAATGCTGATTTTTCTACTGTCACAATTTGCATCCATTTAGAAGAAGCGACCATCTACTGTCTTGCTGACAAGGTTCTCTCCTGCGGACCAAAGACAGCGCTTGTGGTGGTAAATAGCAATAATAGCATGGAACGACTCTGCGGCCGTTCATTGGGCAGCACGTATCAGATGAGGAGGTATCATGACCTGAAGAAGGCGCACGAAAGCGGTATAATGAGTGTGCGTTCGGGGTGACATCTGGTTCATCGAGAAGCTCAAATACATAGGCCTGGACTGAAGCAGCGCCATGTGAAGAAGAAACCCTCAAGCATGAACTGAACATTCGTCCTTGTCGTCTTCAAAGACTCTCACTACCTGAGAGTTTGTGATACATGTATTTCAAAAGTGGAGATGATTTCATATCTAGGAACATTGTCTCAATGACAGATCGACATGCAGGCATGTTTATTGTGAGGTCCGACAATGAAGAAGAATTGTTTTCAAAGCATTGCTCTCTTGCGAGCTAATATGTGATGACGGTGAATTTATTCTATCCATTGATAAATAGATACTCAATGCGGTATTCTGATCCAAGCTTCAACGTACATCACGATTGTGCAGAGCACGAAATGACAGCAATTTCGTCAAAAAATGAATGCATCAAAGACATAAAATGCTCATGTTTTAAAAACGTATCAACTTGTGGTAGAGTTAGGAAAATTTAATCTACAAAAAAGTACACTTAAAAAGCAGCAGCGGGTAGTAATGGATTTAACAAGAATACAATGAAAATTGGCGCTCACACAACGGCTTTTCTGTGATTCAAACACTCACAAAACGTGAATATTGTGACAGAAATGACAGATAACAGTGCTTTCACAAAGAAATTCTTTTCAGCAGATGAAAAATATTTCATCAATCACAATGACCATTTGAACAAGATACAAAAATCTTCAATCTTCAAAAATTCTGAAAATCAAGCACCTTTACACTTAACTGGCTGGACCATTTTATATTTAGCATGTTTGATTACATAGCAGACATGCTCTTGCCTCTCAGTAATTATAATCAGCTCGTGACAACATAAATCCCATGTGATGTAGATGTAATTGCATCGCTGTGTTGCAGCGTGTGTGAGGTGCGAATGAGTATTTAAACACTAGTGAGAAAGAAACACACAGTCATTCTCTTCTGTGTGAGATAATGCTAAAGATTTTTTTTACTTTCATGAAAATTGGATAGGAATAAGAAATGTGAGTTATTTCCGTTGATCAGGCAGTCTGTGTGAAATGTGCGACTATTCATTCAAGTGTAATTGATGTTCGAGGTGACTTCTAGTGTCAGTGACGCAGTCTCGTGTAATTTGTAAAATCTATTAAAAATAGGCAACTCTTTGATGATCTCTTTGATGATGAATTAAAAAAGCAGTATCGAAAACGAAAATCCCTGTATATTCTCAGCAATTTCAAACATATAAGTGAACTATATCAGTATCATAGATGAGGGCAGAAAGTGGAGAACATGACATCACCCAACTAAACGCCTAGGTCCCACTGATCTACATGCAAATACAATTCACCTTGACGCCTGCATTTCGAAAGGGCTCTTTGAATAAACTGAATTTTGAGTGTGGATGTACAGTAGCCACAATCAACTGTGTTGGTATCTGAAGCTTTGTAGTGATGATTTTGTACATTCTTGAAGCTATTCGGGGTTGGTTTTCCCTCCAATGCTTCGCGATCATTGTGAATGATGGAACGACTTTGGAAAGTGTTAACCGATTTCTTAGAAAGCGAGCAGAATTATCACAGCACTGTAGAAATTAGTTTGCAGACTACACAGAGAATAAGTACATTAGAATAAATAAAGTCTCACGACTACAGTTCGATATGAAATTTCACTAGACGAAAGCAGGCTGCCATACACTTCTTGCATCATCATAGTCAGCGAAAAAAGAGCGCTTATAATGAGATGAATGGTGGCCGCATTATGATGAATTTGATTTGTGATAAACGCAGGAGTAAGAGACACCTATATCAAAAATATATTCATTTCTTCACTATGACGACACTTGTTCTGTAACGTGAAGTTCTGTTCCTGAAGTTATCGATGGTTGAAAAAATCATGTTGTATAGTTACCAATTCCTTAAATAGGAATTTTCAGCTCTGTACACACCTATTATTTCTCTACATTCATTCGAATGAACTTTTACAATTGATTTCATGCCCAAAGCTCATTTTCGATCAAATGTTCATTGGAGTAATTGCTTCATGCCCCCCCCCTATGTGCTCCACGTTCCCAAACAATCCTGCTCATTATCCAATCACTATCAAGCTATGCGATATCATTGCCGGACAAGACTGCCATGAGTCTTGAAGTCAAAAGGAGCAGTCACTGTTCAAACACTGTACAATTTCTGCAGGACATGATGGAAGACAGTCGTCCTGAGAAACAGTCTGCTAATGTCATCATGATTGATTTTATCAAAGAATTCCAAAACTTCACAATTATAAATGTCTAGAATGGGTACGCAATGATACGACAGCAATGCCGTGGACAGCGGTAACTACGGCGACTTCCAGATGCTGGAAACAGTGGCTAAGTTGACAGTGGCTAAGTACCGGTAAGTGTACTTCATTCTAAAGAGTCACATTTCTCTTTTACTGTAAAATTCCTTTCATAAAATAACCTACTATTTTTCCTATTGCGACAAGAATTTGTAATATACCTTTTCCCGGTCAAATTAGCATAATGTTCAATCAAATTAGCACGCGTGCAGTGAGCGCACGCAGAAGAATCATCATGACGTCAGGGGTATAATTGAATTCCCTATTTCATCTAGATTTACTCTCACTATATTTAGATATCAGTATTTAATTTAAGCCACAATTAATTGATAATGAACCCTTGGTTTGTGGATTATCAGAATTTCTTTTGCTACAGGTAATTAAGACAAGTCAGAATCCCATATTTATCAATTACAAAATGTTTCTATAGAAATGGCATTAATCAAAAACAGTGACTAGGTCTGTCTACCCAAACCACAAATGCACTTAGTCAAAAATATCCTGTTTCTGTAGACAAGCTGGGGCATAATTCAAGGTATATTTGAACCATGCTGAACATTTCTCTCGCGTTATTTCCGACATGCACGATTCTATGGCTCCTTTCAAGATGGACGATCTGTGAGCATGGAGCGTCATTCCCTGCGCAGCTGCAAGTTGATGGCTAGATAGTCTCACTTGTATTGATGGTTCACTCAATTTCCTCTTGCAGTGAGCTTTTAAACACGAAATGGCCATCTCAGTCATATTTAGAAATGGCGAATACCTGGGAAGAGGTTTAGTTTCATGCTCAGACAGCATAACCGGCGGCTTTCGATGTGCGGGAGCGTTGTCAAATATCAAAACAATCTCCTCGTTCTCAAGTAAAGCAGAAATATCCATAACGAAGTAATTGAATATTTCTTGGGTCATTCCACCGTCGAAAATTTTGTAGTGCACCAAACCAAACTTCTCCGAAACTGCAAGAACAACAGTAGTGTTTCTTCCTCGCTGCCCACATAATGAGCGAACCGCACGCTGTCCTCTCAATGATCGTCCTTGACTTCGACATGTCCATATATTGAATCCACATTCATCGAGATAAACAGTAGATTTACTGCTACAAACAGGAAGAAGCCATTCCATGAATAATTTTCTGTCTTGTTTCAGCTCTTCGGTATTCCAATCGAAAGGCACATTTCGCAGAAGCTTTAAAGTTACAAGTTTTCCGTCGAGAAAGCGTGATACAGTCATTCGTGACACCATTGGACGATTTGGGAATTTTTCATGTAATTTTGCCGACAGCTCGAGTAAAGTTGCTGTAGGCTTCTCCTCGACGAAAGTTATTAAGGCATTTTGCATTTGAGGAGTCAGAATGGACAGTGAACCTCCTCTGGGTGAATTTTCTCGCCTTCCAGTTCTTTGATATCTTTGAATTATTCCATAAGCCGTTCGACGATTAATTTGCAGGGTATCGGCAATAAAAATAAAGTCACGGCTTTCATCAAAAGCATTTATAAGACTCTCACGAGCTTCGGCGGATATCCACATGTACGGCATCGTGCGAAATGATTGGGTACTGATAACGCGCTGCGAATATCATTGTGAAGTGTGCCAATTTCATTGAACATAGCAGATCCAGTGGAATTCACAATTAGAATGCGTCACACGGGCGCTAATGTCATTTCTATAAATAGCTAATAATAGGGATGACGCTGAAATAACGTCAGCAATCCTGTGCGCCTCTCTTCCCTCGCGTGCTAATTTGACTGAACAGCTTGCTAATTTGACCGGGAAAAGGTATAGTGACAAGTTTCAGTAGATCGGTAAATGAGTCAGCAGCTGAACTTGCCATTAAGAAGCAGGTGTTGCCCATTCTAGTCCCAGCAAATCAAACAAAGTGAAAAGTCGGATCTCTATGTTTTCTATGGTGCCAATGTGCTTTCAAGCACAATACTTTCCTACACTTTTGTCGCCAGATCGATCACACACAAGCGGTGGAATGACTGCTCGTCATAGAAATCTTAGCTGAACTCTCTGTCGGTAATTGACAGGGGTTGACTTCTGAATAATAGAAATCTGGACGGGAACTCTGTACATTGACAAACACAGTGATATCTGCGTTAACTACGCTAAGTAGGAACGAGCCAAGTTATAGAAATCGAATCATCTTCAACAGATGAAATTCAAATTGACGGTGTCATTTGACTGATCTGTGACAGTGTTTGGAGGATTCGATCTTCTCTGCTCGAATCGATGCGATGGAGGCTGCCCTTTCGAGCATGTTGAAGAAGATAATTTGATGCCAATGGCAGATGTAGAGCTCCCACCAAGAGCTTCATTATGTTAGTCCTACAGCATCTAAATCATGGTACAGATTTCACCCGTT
>CAJQUW010004645.1:0-27559 GCA_907163375.1 Prostheceraeus crozeri | reverse complement strand
ACCAACGGGCAGGAACATCTGTTCTTAAGTCTGCTTTTATTTCTGAAATATCTTACCTTTCCTTAACACGAAATTTCTCAGCAATGAAGTATCCTATAGACGTAGAACTTCGTGTTCATTGATAGTGATTGGATAAATCCCATTCTAGGACACTGGAGGTATTGGGTGAGGTTAAGCATCAAACTCTCTTGAAAAAAAGAAATTACAAAAATAGAGTTAAATACTCGTGATTTCCGCTAATCACAGACACAGCATTCACTTCGGCTGTAATTATTCATGATCCTCTTCTTCATTATCGACCTGTTTTCTCGCAGCTGCCATTGACAGATAGATATTCCACACAAAAGAGACCACACAAATGAAGGACACACGATGATTCGGAGGAACTGCAAGAAAGACGATGGTGGTAGCGGGTGGAAACACTTTATATGCATTGATGGTCACATCCAAGCATGTGGTCCGGTAACTGTGCGCGAGCTCTTCCCATGAATAATTCTTCGACACTCCCATAAAAGTAAAGAACAAAAAGATGAAGAGCGGAGAGACAAAAGCTTGATCAATCGCCATTTTCTTAAATACTCCAAGTTTGCTTTTGTCTTTCACCAGCAATTCTATTAAAGGATAACGAACTGTGTTGATTGGACCTCCGACAAAGTATCCGAAAGCTGCGAAACGAAGAGTTCGTATCCAGTCAATATTTTCCTGTTTCTCAAACACCATTTGAGCGATGATATCTGAGAGCGTCATAATCGTGCCAGTTGTCGCTGTCGGATAAATGTAGCTCGTCTTCTTGCCTTTGGAGTTTTCAGATATCCGAGTGATTGTTTTGAATTTGAATTTTGCTGCTAATCGGGAAATCATCACGAAATCTGTCTTCAGAGATCTTCAGCGGCGTATATTGAGCATTAGCAGTTGTACGTTCAATGGAGAATAATGCAGCTGTATGGTTCGCGTCGTGTCAATTGCAGTAATGACGTCAACAACACAAGGTCATTGTTACTCAATGGAATTTACTCACGCACAATACAAGCACATTCAGCAGCGATCACGATGGAATTGAAGTAGTCTATTCAATAAAACGCAATAACCGTAGAGGCACAGAAGAAAACTGTCACAGGTATTGGTGCAGCAAGGACGTTTTCTCTACGACAGAACATTCACTCTCTCATGTGAACGTTTCATACACGTCGTGATGCACTTGTATGAAACTTGCATGATGCGATGGCATCGACTGATGGATGTTGCACTTCCCTAACTGACGATTTTTCCCTCAATTTGAAACTCGCCGATATCTATTCCTCTCCTCAGAACCGTTCGAATTTCATAAATATAATAATAATAATAATATCTTTATTTGAGGTCAACAAAACACAAGGTTAATCGGTTGACGCACTCACAAATCACAGTTAGCACATTTGATTCGCAACATTGAAAAAAACGACACTGCGAAACTTTTCAAACAAATCTCAATTACAGTCTGCACATTCGCACTCATAGTCATAACATACGCGAGAAAAAGGAAAGTTCACTACTTGGAGGAGGGAGAACTTGAGCCAGAGATAACATGTTTCTGCGTGTGTCGCAATGGGAGTCCGGACAGGGAAGAGAAGTAGGTCGGTCGGCAGCAGATGACATTGAAAGCGGCGGACAAAGAGATCCGACGTAATACCCAAGCGATAAGTCAAATAGTCAAGCCAACGTAGCGCCATACTGTTTTCGGATACACATGCATGTCAATAATGCAATTCAAATAAAGCGTAGAGATCAGTGATCGCGTGGAGACTGTTGCGTGATACCAGTGATGAAATGTAGAAAGCAGGAGATATAAGTCCGCGAGAAAGAAAAAGAAAAATAGACGAAGTAAGCTCAAAGCAAGCGAAACATAATGAGTTAACGCCAAAACAGGACGAGAGGGAAAACCGACCGCTCTCGCTGCCTGCAGTCGGCAGAATGAGTATAAGTGGTAGTATATGATATAAAATTACTAAAACTAATAACTGTAATTTGTGATGATTCCGGTAACAAATGCTTATAATTTCAATAAAAAATGATTATTTCACACTGTAAACCGTTGCCTGACAATTGACAGACATTTATCCTACAAAATCTATTTTGCCGGTCATTGTTGGTTCTTGTAGGATGATTGCCACTGAACATTGTAAGTATCTTAAAAGTTCGGGGCACGCATGTCGCAACATGGGATTCACTAGATGTGCTTTTGATACTTTTATTACAAGCTCATGCACATTGATATACATGGCGATATCAGTGTCCGAACATGAGCGAATTTTTGAATTATTTCATTAAATACCAAAACCTCATGATAATTCTTTCCTTTTCTCGGCATAAATATCATTTTTGAACGTGAAGTCTCGTTCTCACGGCAAAATAAAAAACTGCGCTAAATTTAGGACACCCTGCTGTATAGATTGTCGCTTTACATAAGCTTAATTTTAGTCTGTAGGTAGCTACTATAGGCTCACACAGTAGGTTTTTGAAGTTAATTGCTTCATGGTTTTTAGAAGCGTGCGGAGATTATAGGCTACAAGTAAAGTCATTCATGTGCATGTTCCTTTAATTTTGAAATTTAACACATTTTTATATTTTGGACATGCTATCTGAAAAAGTCAACAAATAATTTCAGAAATAAAGATGTAGGCTAAAAACTAGGATATACGTACCGGGTATATGGAAATCATCACATTTTGATCACTTCTCACTGCACGGAGGTAAATGTATTTCGCTTCCATGCAGTGATTACTTTCGAGCACGCGATAGTCCGTGAGTCATGTATTAGTATACACGAATATGTAAATCCTACAAGATGAATTTGTCAGAACTAGGTGTCTGTGCATTTGACAAAAGGAACCAATATCCTCAAGCACAAGGCTATAGAGCGGGATAACTTAAGAGGCAATTTAAGTCATGTCGATAATCGATATCGCAATTAAATCGAGCTACTTCAGCACTAGCGATTGTCTATTTTACAGAAATGGTTGGAATGAAAGAGTTCTTTCGCTGAGTACTTCTGCAATACAGTATTCAGACATGTCCACACGTAAAATGCAAGCTTCATTGCATTGAGAAAGTACAGCATGAAATGTAGGAATCCCGAAAATCCCGGTAAAAAAGAACTGTCAAATTACAAAACATAGATATATTTAAAAACATGTGATACTGGCAGAAATTGAAATCCCGGTATCCCGGGGATTGTGCAAATCCCGAAATCCCGGTTTTAATTTACTGATTAAGCTGTCATTTTTGTAACTCATACATGCTTTTATATTGCCAGGAGACATCGAATATATTTTTGATAACTTTTTGATGGTGTTATTTGAATTGTAGCCTAGCCTGTGCATATATTACAGCTGTGCCAGTATACTTGTTGTGTGAGTTTTTCCAGCATTATTTTTAATCAATGTCTAGGATAGGGATTCCCCCTCCCGTAGAATCTCAGTCTCGGGATTCCGGGACTTAGTAGAAAAATTTGCTATTAGGAAGCGCACATGTCTGTTATACATGCTAGTAATATTGCACATCTATACCACTGGGATGTGTAATTAGCTGAGACTCAGAATTACCAAAAGTCGGTCTACTTACGAATATCGCAATCGTCAAGTCGATATAAAGCTTATTCCGCTGTTATGCACGAACTGATGACGGTAGCACTGAAAATAGCAGTGAAAAAAATGAAAAGTCCCAATTTTGGTACTTTTCATCTGCAATTTCCTGGATTCGGGATTAGAGCCTGACTACAGAATTCCGACTTCCCTTGATCCCGGGATTCAGGCCTACAAGCTCTGCCCCGGGATCTAGACTGACAAAAAGCTGTGCCACAAGCAAAATGGCAAGATAATCAAAATTATGAGTATTTGCTGCATTGCAGCGGCGAAGACTATTGGGACTCCAAAATCCAAATGTTGGGATTGAAGAATCTTTTATACGCCATTTTGCCTAAGTTAAGCTAATGTGGTGAATAACAATTGTGGTTTTTTCTTTTTCTTTTTCTCTTTCTTTTTTCTTTTTTTCATTTTTCAATCAATTGTTTCTCTTTTATCGTCTCTTTTCTGTCTTCATTCTATTCTTTCAAATGAGAACAATTCTTCCTAATCGAACTAATCCAGGGATTTGGTCGAAACTAGGCATTTAGTTAACCAGAGGCTGATAATGTAAACAAAAACTTCAGTCTAGGTGAGCAAATTGTCTCCTTATGTTAACATTCGTGGATTGGCTGGATTCCTAATCCCAGTATCGTGAAATTCGCTAATGTTCATCTTCGAATTGGTCATACCTTGAGATACAGCAAATGAAAGGATCAAATTGAATTCCCGACCTGAAGTCAAAGAGCCTCATCAGCGTAATGTTGACGATTATATTGAAGTGTGAGGAGCTTGTATATATTGCGTGTGGAGTTGTGGTAGCTATATCTTCGCCAATTGCGCACGCAACATGTGAAATGCAGGTACATACGCAATCTTGCAAGTTGATGAGTTAAACATGGACAATGATAGAAATCGCTGACTCAAATGGTCATTCTTTCAATGCTAAAATCAGAGCATGAGTTCAAGTCGCATCTTAAAACTTGCAGCAAAGAATAAACTCTCGTATTTATTTGGCCTATCTATCTTCTTTATATCATCTTGCCCTTACAGGAAGCTTTGGAAAGTTAGAAAATAGTAGCTTAATTAGGACCTATCCGAGATGATCCTCATACATTGATGTGTGCACTATACGTGCTCATACATGATGCCTTTATAAAGATGAGCGCAGGGGTCATATCAATTAGATGAGAGCGGATAAAGAAGCAGTACTCTTCAGCTAAGACCAGTGGAATATCTAAAGGTAGACGCTCCTTAACATAGTTATAGAGGCGGATGAAATCCGTCGTTCCCTATGACATTCGTAGTCAATTTCTCAAATGTTCATTGGTAGAAGGTGTTTTTGAATGTTTTGTTTTTTTATGTGTTTTTGATTTTTCGGTTTTTTGTTGTTTTTTGTTGTTTGTTTTTTGTGATTTTTTTTATTATTTGTGGGTGTGTTTGTTGTTTGTAGAATGTTTTTGTTGTGGTTTGTTGGGTATTTGAGTTTTTGTGTTGTTTTATTTTGTTTGTTTGTTGTGTTTTTTTTTTGTTTGTTTTTTTATTTTGTTTTGGTTTCTGTGTTTTGTTATTGTTTTGGTTATTTTTTTGTTTTTTTTGTTTTTTTTGTGTTGTGTTTTTGAATTTGTTGATTTTTTGTTTTTGATTTTTCTGCGTTGTTTGTTTGATTTTTTTGTTTTTGGTGTTTTAGGTGATGATAGTTTTGAAGTGTTTTTTTGTGGTTTTTTTGTTTTAGTGGGTTTTTTGGTTTTGGGATTTTTTTTGAAATGGTTTTTTTTTTTGTTGAATTTTTTTTGTGGTTGATTTCTTATTTTTTTTTTTTTTGTTTTGAATTGTTTTGATGTATTAGTGATTTTTTTTTGTTGTTTTGGTTCTTTGAAAGTTTTTTTTTTGTATTTTGTTTTTTTTTTTTTGTGGTTGTGTTTGTTGAGGTTTTGTGTGTCTTTGTTTGTTGTTGAAATTTTGGTTTTGGTTTTGGTTTTTTTTGTTGTTTTGGTGTTGGTGTTTTTTTGTATTTGGTTTTTTATTGTGGTTTTTTGTTGAATGTTTTGTTTTATTTTTTTTTTTGTTTTTGTGTTTTTAGTTTTGGATTTTTTTTGGAATTGTTGTTTTTTTTTGTTTTTGTTTTGTTGTATGGAATTTTGGTTTTTTTTTATTTTTTGATTTTTTTCTTGATTGTGGTTTTTGTTTTTTTTATTGTTTTTTGTTTAGAATGTTTTTATTTTTTTGTTTGTATTGAATTTGATTCTTTTGAATGTTTATTATCTTTTTTGGGTTATTTTTACTTGTTGTTTGTTTTGTTTTGTTTGTTGTTTTTTGTCTTTATCTTTTTATTGTTTAGTTGTTTTGTTTGTTTTTTTTTTTTTTATTTTTTTTTGTTTTTTTTGGTGTTGAATTTTTTTGATTTTGATTTTTTTTTGTTTTTTTGTATTGTTGGTTTTTTGTGATTTGGTTGGGGTTATTTTGCGTTAGTGTTTTTTTGATTTTTGATTGAATTGTGTTTTTTTTTATTGGTTGTTTATGTGTTTTTGGATTTTTTTTTTGTTTTTTTTTTTTATATTAAGTTAGTTTGTTTTGTTGATTTTTTTTTTTTTTGAATTTGTTGTTGATAGGTATTTTCTTTTTTTTGTTGGGTTCGTTTGATTTTTTTTTTTTTTTTTTTGTTTTTTTTGTTGTTTATTTTTTTTTTTGATATTGTGTTTTGGATTAGTGATTGTTAATTTTTTGGGGTGTGGTGAGTTTGTTTGTTTGTTGAATTTGTTTTTTTTTGGTGGTTTTGTTTGGTTTTTTTTTTTTTGATTTTTTTTTTGCATGTTTTTTTTTTTTGTTTTGTTTGGTTTTTTGGTGTGTGTTTTTTTGAAGTTTTTTGAATATTTTGGTTTTTGAGGTGTTTTGTTTTTTTTTGGTTTTTTTTTGTAGTTGTGTTTTTTGTTTTTTTTTTTTTGTTTTTTTTTTTTTTTTGATTTGATATGGTTTTTTTGTTTGTTATGATTTTTTTTTATTTGTTTGTTGTTTTTTTTTTTGGGTTGGATTTTTTGGTTTGGGTGGTGTTTTTGTTTTTGTTTGATTGTTTTTTTTTTTTTTTTGTTTTTTTTGGGTTTTTTTATTTTTTTTGTGATGTTTTTGGTTGTTTTTTTTGTGTTTCTGTTGTATTATTTTTGGTTTTTGGTGTTTGATTATTTTGTGTGTTTGTTTTTGGTTTGGTTTTGTTTTGTTTGTTTTGTTTATTTTGTTTGTTTTGTTATTTTTTGTTTTGTTTTTATTTCTTTTTGTGTGTTGGTTGTTTTTTTTTTTTTTTTTTTTGGTTGTTGAATGTGTGTTTTATCTGTTCTTGTTTTTTATTTTTTTGTTTGGTTTTTTTTTTTGTTTGGTTTGGTTTTTTTTGACTTGTTTGACGTGTTTTTTTTGTTTGATTTTTGGGTTGAATTTTTTTTTTTTTATGTTTTGTTTGTTTTTTTTTTTTTTTTTTTTGAGGTTTGTTTTTTATTGATGTTTTGTTGTGTTTTGGTGGGGTGTGGTTATTATTGGTTTTCTTGTTTTTTGTGTTTTTTGTGTTTTGTTTGTTTTTGTATTGATATTTTTTTGTTTGTTGTTGTTTTTTTTTTTTGTTTTTTGTTTTTAGTTTGTTTGGTTTTTTTTTTTTTGGGTTGAAGTGATTTCTGTTTTTTTTGAATTGTTGTTTTTTTTTTTATTTTGTTGATGATGAATTTTTTGGTTTTTTTGTTTTTTTGTTAGATTATTTTTGAATGTGTGTTGTTTTCTTGTTTGTTTTTTTTTTTTTTGCATTTGTTTTTGAGATGTTTTTTTTTTTTTTGTTTTTTTGTTTGTTTGTTTTTTTTTTGTTTTTTTGATGTTGAATTTGATTTTTTTTTTTATTTTTTTTTGATTTGACTGATGTAGTTTGGTTATTTTTGTGTTGATTTGATTTTTGTTTTTTTTTTTTGTGTATTTTTTTTTTTTTTTTTTGTTTTTTGAATTGTTTGTTTTTTGTTTTGATTTTTGGGGGTAGTTTTTTGTTTTGAGTGTGTTTTTTTTTTTTGGGTTGTTTTTATTTTTGGTTTGACTTTTTTGAGTTATGAATTTTTTTGTTTTTTGTGTTTTTGTTTTTGTGGTTTGATTTTGGTGTTTGAATTATTGAATTTCTTTTTAGTTTTTTTTTTGTTGTTTTTTTTTTTTTGTTTGTGTTTTGTTTTTTATTTTTTTTTTTGTTTTTTGATGTTGGTTTTGGTTGGCATTTTTTGAATGTTTTTTTGGGGTTTTTGTTTTTTTGTTGGTTTTTATTTGTTTTTTTTTTGATTTTTTTTTTGTTTTATTTTATTTGGTTTTTTTTTGGTTTAGTTTGATTGTTTGTTTGTTTCTTTGTTATGCTTTTTTTTTTTTTTTGTTTATTTTTTGTTTTGTTTTTTTGTTTATGTTTTTTGAGTTTGTTTTATGGGTTTTTTGGGTTTTTTTTTGGTTTTTTTAGTTGAGGTTTTGATGTCGTTGTTGGGAGTTGAATTTTTTTTTTTGGTTGGGGGGGTTTTTTGTTTTTTTTTTTGTTTTTTTTTTAGTTTTTTTTGGTTTTTTTTTTGTTTTTGATTTTTTTGTTTTGTTGGTTTTTTATGGTTTATTTTTGTTTTTGTGTTTTGTTTTTAGTGTTTTTTGTTGTGTTTGAATATTTTTTTGTTTCTTTTGATTTTTTTGTTGTTATTTTTTGTGTTGATTTTTTTATGTGTTGTTTTGAATGTTTTTTGTTGTTGTTTGTTTTATTGAGTTTTTTTTTTTGTGTTTTATTTTTTTAGTTTTGTTTTGTTGTGGTTGTTGTTTTTTTTTTGATTTTTTTGTTTTGTTGTTTTGAATGGTTTTTTTTTTTTTTGGGTTCTTTTGTGGTTTTGTTGAATTTTTTTTTTTTTTTTATTATTGTTTTTTTGTTTTTTTTTTTTTTTTTTTTTTTTTTTTTGATTTTGTTTTTTTGGGTTTTGTTTTTTTTTTTTTTGTTTTGTTGAATGTTTTGTGGTTTTGATTTTTTTGGTTATTTTTTTGAATTTTTTGTTTGAGTTTTTGAATTTGGTTGTTTTTTTGATGTTTTTGTGTTTTGTTTTTTTTTTTTTTGTTGTATTGAATATTTGGTTGTGTTTTTTTTGTTTTTGGTTTGTTTTGTTTTTTTTTTTTTATTGGTTTTTTGTTTATTTTGTTTTTTTGTGTTTTTTACTTTTGTTTTGGTTATTTACATTTTTTTTTTTTTGTTTTTTGTTTTTTTGAGTTTTGTTTGAATGTTGGTTGTTTGTTGTTTTTTGTTTTTTGAATGATTTTGTGTTTTTTTTTTTTGGGTCTTTTGGTTTTGTTTTTTTTTGTTTTTTTGTTTTTGTAGTTTGTTTTTTGATTTTTTTGTATTTGTATGTTTGGTATTTTAGTGTTTATTTTGAAGTTGATGGTTGAATTTGTTTTTGTGTCGTTTGTTTTTTTTGGTATTGTTTTTTTTTTTCTTTTGTTTTTTGTTGTTTTTATTGGTTTTGTTTTGTTTGTTTTGTTTTTTATTTGGTATATTTGTTGAATGATATTGGAGACTGCATTTCATTGATGCTTCGGTGATTTTTCAGGAATTTCGCATACTTCAGGGGGTGATATGCTTGACTTGAAGCATGATGAATAAATTTCTGACGAAATAATGTCTCTATAATTATCTCGCCGTGAAATTTCGTGATGATTGTACTGTGTTGAAAGACGTTTAACTCATAATTGGACTGATGATGCATTGGTACTGAACATCAGTACATCACTTCTGTCACAACTTCGAGCAAGCAGTTGTAAATGCATTTCTTAAAAGAAAAAAATAGCTTATTGGGATACACCGCCGAAGGTTGTCATTCTTCTAAGGTATAAAGGCTTGATAAAATTGCTGCACTTATTTACAGCTTATCACGAGACTAAAAGTGCAAACTTCGGTATGATCAAAACAAATGACAACGACTTGAGTAAACTCACAATGTCACATCAGATTGCATAAATGCTTTGCATTCCAATGTACTTTTGTCGATCATTCAGAGGAATTCATCAAATTTTTGATCAAATTAATCCATGGCGCAAATCTGAGACGTAAGCATGAATGGAAGATAATTAAGGAAATTCTGTAGAACGTTAAGATGCAGATATTCCGCCTCATGGAATGACAAACTCGTATTTGTATGCCACGTATTCTTCGTAGGCGCCAGCAGTTACATTCCAATGCAATAATAGGTTTCCTTGAGATAGTCAATCTCCACGGTGCACGCAATATCGAAATATTTAAATTTATGACACATTTAATGCGGCACTCATGGGTTATCCCTCACCACGCATACATGAACCAATCGTCACAAAACTTCAGAACACACGCAGGACTTTGAATTATAGGCGATAACTTACCGTCGTTGTTGCGATAATATCGAATATTTCCATTTAAAGGACGCCGATGGCAACTATTATGTGTTTTTTTTCAATTTCATGTGTCAGAATTTCAGTGACTAAAACACCCGAAATTTTATTAAGAATCAATCACATGAATCGGAAGTTTGGCCCTATGCTTTTGGCAACCAATATCGCATACGTGCATGCGTTTTGGCAAATGATACCTCACATGTGCATTCCTGGTTAATACCGTACATGCGCATTCACAAAATGAATTTAACCCAATTTGATCCCCTTCTTGGATTCAACTTATATTTGAAAATATCTTGTCGATAG
The DNA here is from genome assembly GCA_907163375.1 of Prostheceraeus crozeri. Classification (NCBI taxonomy): domain Eukaryota; kingdom Metazoa; phylum Platyhelminthes; order Polycladida; family Euryleptidae; genus Prostheceraeus; species Prostheceraeus crozeri. Next base: position 17,258 of record CAJQUW010004645.1, on the reverse strand, counting down.
CTGAAGGATGTGAAAAGGCACATGCTAAGATGGTCTCCATTTTCGAGAAGTATCGTAATCTACAAATAGTTTTTGCTTCTCCTGGAAAGTTTGTAATTTGACGCAAGGTAGGAATAGCCTTCATGTAGAGGTCTTCATCTAGCAGTGGATCCAAAACGGCTGAAAAAGAAAAAGGCACTTGGAATCACATGTGAGATATTGTCACACAGCACTTAGGGTCAACAGATTCACTTCACGACAAATCGTGATGGACCAAAGCATCATCCCTCGCAATAGCAGATTTTACTAATGAATGTGTGTAAGGTGGGGTCATTGGATCAGAAAACAAACAATGAGGCAAGGCCGGAGAGAGCAATAGACACACAATTACCCCCAGTTTATCCGTATGCATCAACAGGAGAGTGAATAGATTGAGAAAGTTCGGCGTCGAAGTCACCCACTAATTTGCGATTTTGACTGCTCTTGTGACAATTTTACCCCATGTTTCACTCGTAGAGATCATCAACCTTTGAAAGTCTTCCATGAAAGTTTTGAAACAAATAAGTGCGCTGCAACATGTCTTACGTAGCTGCACGTACCTATACTTGAATGACAGCAGCATCCATAAAAGTAAATTCCTCCACACTGTATCCGTCTGACAACCTAGGGTGACTGCACAGAAAAAATGCTAGTGAGTTGTTAGCGACCAGCAAATCTCCTGCAAAAGTAAGAGATCTGTTTGTCTCTAACCGTGGTGCGCTCAGAAGAGATGTCAGAGTTTTGTTTCAATCCATCCATAACAACTACTTTTTGTAACAGTTTGTATGGAAAATATTCCCCGTCTAGCAACAGTTTTTATGTATATAGAATCTCTAAAAACACGGAATCTGTAATGCGTATCTTTGATGATATCAGCAACTTGCGTCTCTTGCAACGATTTTGAACAATGTTTGTATTGTTATAGTCAATGTATGACACTGAGAGTGACGATTATTCGTTCCGCTGTCGACGGCTTACGTAATAATCCAGCGTGCAATGTAGGATAAGGAAACCTTCCAACAAACACGTCTAAGAAAATTGTAGCATGACAACATAGATATATGACGACAGCAAAATATATCATGCCATGCAGTGCAGAACAAGTTATATTTTCATTCTTTTCATGCCATGCAGCGGCCAGGAAAGCTTTCCGAAGGGAAGTGCACGGGATTTTGGGAAGTAAACAATCACTTGCTTATAGATGAATGTATGAAAGCAGAACGATAAAATAATATCAGTGATATCACATAATCAAACTTCATCTGCAATGAATTCGCAATTTAATATACGGCAGTCAACATAATAACCTCTTGATGATTACAGAAACCAATCACAGATAAGTTGACATAAAGATAGCGATCACTAAGCAAGACCATGACCAAGACTGACTGAACAGTTCCTTCCGATCGCACCCGATGGTTTAGTGACACTGTTATAGATTCGCTAGGTTAACAGTGCTTCTTTCCAGTCGCCCCATGCAGGTGAATAAGATACAGGAATATTGTTATTTTATTCCTGATCATTATTTTGAATTTGTAACGAGTTAATTTTCATTTTCTTTTTCGTTGTCCACAACCAGCTGATCTTCTTATCATGCGTTATTGTTATTTGATAATTTTTGCATGAGAGCGTTGCTCGGTCATATTGTAAAAAGGAGTTCTTCCTACACTGTAAACTGTAAACAGCCATTTATCAGACAATTTGTGAGACACATCAGTATTTTGGCACTTACTGCATATTATCAGACAAATTTCCTGCTTGTCTCACAATTTTTGTCTCATCGCACGAACTAATTTACATTATTGCGTTTGCTGCCTATCACACTACTTATGACTAATATATACACTTTTATTGAAATTGGATGGTATCCTTGATAATTTTCAATTATAGAATATACAATGTTGTATATAAGTAGGGTTCTTTGTATACACCTTGAGGCATGGCAATAACAGGTCTGGATATTTGACGTATTGATGCCATCTTTTAATTCTGTTTTTACAATGTTTTTTTACAGCTTTTAAGGGTTTATATACTTCCCTAAAGTTGACAATGACACAGCGGACTTGTAAAGTATCAGAGTCGCTCATAATGCGAGTGTGAATGAGTGGAGCAGAGTTAGAACCTATGAGATTAGGAGTGACTAGTTGCTATTAGCTGATGTTGAATAGTTCGATCATATTCAAACACTTTGAGTTTGAAAGACAATACTTTTAGAAAAGTTGACAGAATTGTCTGATATTTTGGCGAATAATAGTCTCATCTTGTCTACTCCGAACATAGAAATAGATTGTTGTTTATCTGAAGTTGACTAGAATGGAAATTGATTCAAGGTCGCGGCACATCCGGGGGAACTAAGTTGGGGCATGAACCACCAATGAAAAGCTTATAATTGCACATGTGACTGATTCTAACACAATGATACAGCCGCTGGCAAGTGTATGTAAATGAAAATGCGTGCGATTTTTGTGCCACTATTATGTATTGCATGAAGCTTTACTTCCATTCTAGAGAGTTTATTGTTATCAATTTCTATGACTCTGAAAAGCCACTTTTGGTTGTTCATTGTCTTATGTTGTCTGTTGCAATTGTCTGATCATTTTGGCTGTCATTTTGTCTGATTTTTGGCTGTCTACAGTTTACAGTGTAACATGTTCCGAGGATAAATAAAGTTCATTATTATCATTATTATTCATTGAGCAATAAGCATGCTTCAATCATCATTATATCAAATGCGCTCTTGGAAATACGATTTTCAGCCATCCTTGAAAAATGATTCTGTGCTTCCATTAAAAAACGATTCTTTGAAAATGCAATCAATGATAACACGGCTATAAATCACAGCTGCAGCGTTTCATTTTGTTACATAACCAAATTCAAATATGTATTTGGGAAAATAGCAGAAAATAAATTTATCATTTGCAATAATTTCATTATCTCAGAACTGAGGAGCTCTAATTTCCTTTCGATGAAGCATCCTGCACAAATATTAATATGACTTTGCTTGAACTGTGTGTTCAATTCTAATTATGGCGTACATCAGTTGATTTATTAAGTGATTATCACGAAAAGAAAACATAATTTCTCCTCCATCTACCTCACATTCAAACTATCAATGCCATTGCTATGACCTCTGTATGCAATCACATGACGTTTCACAACATGTCAGTTGCTTTGAATAAAGATTTGAAGACTAATTTTCAAAAAGCGGTTCGCAATGTTTGCGTTATAAGAATTATGTTATTACATACTCCCACAATGGTGCAATGATGTTTTAACGGACTAGACAATTAATTTTAGAATGAATGTCATCAATTATCGACACGATTCTAATTTGAATAATCGGACGGTTCCATCACTGGTTCATATGATATTTGTTTTAATTTGGCAGCTATTTCAAGCAATAAAAAATAGTTTCTTTTGATATTCATGACTTATTTGGAGCGTGGCTTGCTGAACGATGTTCTAATATGTGACGCTTACACATTCTACGTGTATTATATCATAAACATGTGAACTGCTACTTTTAAAATCGGAAAAGGTAAGATGTAAATTTCATTTCAATCATGTTATTGACATATGACATATGAAAGGTATTTCCAATTGCTGACTGCTTCTGGCTACTTTATTCCTTATTGAATCTTTATCCCGCACAGAAACCCTTGTATGAATTCTCCATGTTTCCGCCTCCTAAGGAAAATTGCTTCATCAATTGTATCTAATCATTTTCTTAAAGATTATATTGACTATATATTAATAAATTCAAGTATAATATTGAATTTTAACTCTTGATAAAATGCATTTGTGTTTAATTGCCACAGCAGTTCCTATACATGGATGTGCTGTGGGACACAGTGGGCTTAATGTGTCGTATGGCATTCATCGACCGGTGGAGGTGGTAGTCTTGTGCAACTCACTAAATGAGTACTAAAATCTGTGCGAATTAACCGCTATGCTTTCAAAACCAAACAGTTCTAAAATGAGTGCTGACATTTTCGCTCCCAAAGAGCACTAGACTTTGGGACTCATTTCGTAGTCGTAGCCAGTAATCAGGTTGAGGTCTTCTTCTAGTAGACTACTCATTTGCGACTATATGAATAACAGCTTGGCGAGGAAGGAATGAACTCGTCTCCACGGCGGACTTCCTCTTCTTCTTCTCTCTCTTCCTGCGTTCGATTCCTGGGTCAGGTGAGTGCGGTCATTCTTGCGTCAATTCTTGATGAAGGAAGTTGAGATTGGATAAAGGATTCTTCGTATTAATACAGAGATATTCACAAATGCAGATCTTTGTATTTGCAGTTATCTGCTGATTATACATGCATGGACAGTGAGAAGCCGTAAGCTTTTGACAGGTTTATTAGCAGCAAACATGTTTCAGTAGGCAAGCTACCATCTTCAGTGACAACGGTCAATAAACAAGGATGCAATATATACAGTGCGAATGAGACAAGAAAAATCAATATAGGAAAAGCGGCTGTGATTGGCTGCGGTTATTCATTAGGTACTGTGAATGAAGGAAAAAAATATGCGTCGGTGAAACCCGTCGCCATATTTTCACTAGGATAAACGAACACGTGAAAGGTCGACCAGCATCCGAAATATCTCTTCATGTTCACATCCAAATAAAGATAATTCTAAAATTCTCACTCGCACTCCATACACGAAAATTGCTGAATCATTGTACATAAAGTCATTCCTTCATTCACAGTACCTAATGAATAACCGCAGCCAATCACAGCCGCTTTTCCTATATTGATTTTTCTTGTCTCATTCGCACTGTATATATTGTATCCTTGTTTATTGACCGTTGTCACTGATGATGGTAGCTTGCCTACTGAAACATGTTTGCTGCTAATAAACCTATCATATACATGCATGCTTGAAATTTGATTCAAATATAATTTTTCATTAATTTTGTGCATTTTGGTTCTGCGTTTGATCCGCCATTATTAAAATGTTTCAGAATCACATTGATTTTAGCCTCAATGTCTCGATAAAAGTTATCGCATTGGGATGTTTCTTCACCTGCAGAAACTAAATACTAAAGTGTGCGATATTATTGATATTTGAGATGAACAGAAAGAGTGCGATATTTGACCTTTGACCTCATCTAATGCAATGATGCAATCTCGGCGGGATTAATAATCAACGTTTTGTTAACCACTTGACCCAGATCTTTCGATTAGTGCATGGTTTATTAGTTTTGTTGTCATTTTCCATTTCAAATAGTGATCTAATGGAAATCTGTTAAAAATTGGCGGGTTTTGACCTTTGACCGTCATTTCACCCCATGGAATGGCCTTTCAGTGCCTTTTCGATTGATGTGTGGTTTGTCAAAGTTGGTGCAGTAGTTTGGGAGATCAGCAGATGGAGCGAAATTCGCCCCCGTCCCCTGTGGGCCGCGTTCGGAAAAACACAGGTCGGTGAGGTTTGAACAGCTCAGTGAAAACCAAATTGCAAAAGACTTGAAAAACATCTGAAGGTCAAATCCATTCTATCCTAAAGTACTTTGAACTAAAACAAGTTTGATTCTGATTTTTGTGATCTACGAACGCACGATGACCTCAACAGTTGCTTTTTACGAACCATGCAACTCACGCTCGTATTGAGCGACTGACAATTGGCTGACAGATACATGACTTGCAACCGTTATTAAGACTGGAAACGTGGGTCTGAGTGGGTCCGGCCTCACACCCGAACTCAACAATGAATTATACAATAAAAACGTACTGTAAACCGTTGACTGACAATTATTGATAGACATCTATCCTACAAAATCTATTTTGTCGGTCATTGTTAGTTCTGATAGGATGATTGCCATTGAACAGTGAACACCTACAATATCTGACAAAAAGCGACAAAATGAATAGCAATGAATAATAGCTTACATTTTATCAAAAATGTAGGTACTTAATTAAATTATGTCAAAATAAATCATGGTTTTGCCACACAATAATACAGATTGCTCAAAAGTCAAACGATCACTAATGGAAAAAATCAATCAATATTCCACAGTTTTTGTTTAGTTAATTTGCATACGAAGCATCTGTTTCGATGTCGGTGGAGAACCTACAAAACAGTCGAATATCACAGGATATTGGAGTTGACAATAGTCGTTTGATTTTGTCAGTAATTTTGTAGGATAATTGTCGGTCTACGATTTACAGTGCGCCTGATTCCGATCCAAGGTCCGAGTATCATCTCTGGTTCGGCCTGCTTAGTTTGACGATGACCAAAACGCGACAAGGGGAGCCGAATAGCCCCTCCATGGGGTATGGAAAAGTCAATACACAAATATGACTCATTGATGACTGGGAAATATCAAATCACATCGATGGTGCACGTTCAGTAGAGAAGAATCGTCATGATTTTGACATACACTCTGAAGTTGGAACTTATTCAACACTCTTTTGAGCCAGGAAAACATGATAATTGTGCAGTTTTGAGGAGGATGTGCACTTTGTCAGTATCACATGCAGCAGTCACAGACATTGCATGTTCATAAATGCGCGTGCCATTCCAAAAGGAATTTTCTTATCATGTTATTTGCAGAGATTAATGTTCTGTGAATATATTGAGATGCTCGTGATCGAAACACTTGTTGAAATATCAAAATCTGCATTGCATTGCATTTACAATTCCTTCGAAGCATGCTTCATCCTGTACCTTGGATTGCAGGATTGTTGGTGTACGTGACTACTAGGCAGGCAGTTTTGTAGGTTCTAATCATTTGCCAGCAAGGATATTTCGAAAGTTGAGCAGTCGACTCTTGATATAAGCGACACTCCGGCCTATAAGTAGACCCGAAATATAATAGAACAACTTGTTTATCCTCGTGCACATACTGTCACTGTCTTGATGTCAACTTTCATCGTCAAACAAAAGTACAGAGACAGCAGTGCATGCAAAGCACTCATATTTTTTGGAGAAGGATGTGAGATTTTCCTGCCTGGTAGAGACTGGTGAAAAACCGTGTGAAGCACACATCAGCAATATGGGAAGAGCCGAGTCGCATGCATCCAACTTAAAGCGACATTTGATAAACTTTCATCGAAAGTGATTGATAATTGATACAGAAATGATCACTAAAGACAGGTTTAGGTAAGCCTATAATGATCTATGTTGTAGGCTACCAGCTTTCAAAAAAACTAGGCTATATATAATTTCCACTCGGACTCGGAGTCCTATCAAAATGATAGGGCTCCGCATCCTTGCCTTGGGACCGACAACATCGCTTGCATCGAGAGCCGACTGATTTGCTTCTCAAACTGAGAATAGAATTGAAATATGACAAATGTGTGGTAGAAACCATAGGTTACCGACTCCGAGACCGACTACGAATGGCAATTGTATAAAGCCTATTTTTTTAAAAAAAACTGGTATCGTACATCATAGATCATAGGCTTACCTGAACCTTTTAGTGATCATTTCTGTATCAATCATCAATCATTTACGATGAAAGTTTATCAAATGTCGCTTTAGGTTGGATGCATGTGACTCGGCTCCTCCCATCTTGTTGATGTGTGCTTCACATGGTTTTTCTCCAGTCTCTACCAGGCAGGAAAATCCCCATCCTTCTCAAAAAATATGAGTACACTTTCGATTTTAATCTGCGCTTTGGAGGAGCCATCACACACGATTAACGTGAGGGTAAGATGTAATGTTCTCAAACAAACTAGAATTTCATTTTTGTCTCTGATGTGACCTTTGGTGTGCAGGTGTGATCGAGGCTAGGAAGGCTTGTCTTCTCTACTAAATCACCGAGTGAAAAGACAATCCTTTTTTCGCTATTACGGTTCATTCCCTCAACTATTACAAGCTTTGCATGCAGCAGTGTCTCTGTACTTTTGTTTGACGGAGAAAGTTGGCATCAAGACAGTGACAGCTATGCACGAGGATAAATAATTTGTTTGTATTATATTTCGGGTCTAGTTATAGGCGATCTGAGGGATGCGACTCCGACTCTGCATCCCTGGTAGCAACTCAGTATTTATCAAATTCCAAATGTGCATGCACTTTCGATTTTATTAATGAACTCGACCTGACACCCACTGCGACATGTGAGAAATGCAAATTTTTAGTTTCGGAGAAATCAACACGGCCACAGAATTAAATATTTTGTTTATCTGCTTCGGTTTGCTTGAAGTGTGATTAATACGAAACTGACGGCACATCAAGGAACTCACTAAGTGGGCAAAAAGGAATTCCTAATACCTTACAGAGATAGGAAAAACGTCGTGCTTCGCTTGCGGATTAATGTGAGTTCCAGCAAAGTGCTTCGATTGCCACAATTCCTTCAGATTCGAAGAATTCAGATCATTGCCCACAAGTTTTCTCCATAAGGTTGGGCCTTCCGATCATTATTAAAGAAAGTAGCAGGCGTACGAAAATTAGTTCACTTGATGATTTCACATCCTCTCCTCGGCATTGCTCACTGTATAGTGCATACGCTGAATCGAGGCCAAGACAGGGATGTGTGTTTTGGTGTGTGCGACGTGATAGCACAGCACGCACGCCTCTCTCACTGGCTCTGGTGTCCTCTGCTGACAGCTTATTGTTTGCCATTTCCAATAGCAAGCGATACACGAATTATCCATTCGAGAAGGAGCAAGTTGTGCCATTTCGATATTAAGGTTACATACAATTCTTCCTTTCTAGGAAACCGAAGCGCGCGCAGATGAATCTAATTCTTTAATCTAATTTTTTAAATTTTTAGACATTTTAGGATATAAAAATTTTCTTTTAAATCATATTTTGTACCTATTGAAAATTAACTAGTCATTAGCTTGTTTTTTTTTATTTTAATTTTGTTACCTTGACGCACTTTGCTACGTTGAATTGTTTTTACAGCAAGTCTTGAGTTGAAGGTGGACTATGTCCCCGCCTCTTGACCTCTACTGGCAGGACTCTGTCCTTCTTGCAAATGCCTGAGGTACATTTCAGTCAATAGTGACTCTATTTTTTTGATAGATGCTAATCTTTCCCTATTATAGATATAACTTTTGAGGCTGTGCATCTTAAATGTACAGGACCGCGCTTGGTCGGGTTTGAGCGTCCAGGATGAAGCGGTCGAAACACGATCGTCCTGACCAAGTTCCTGTTGATGACCTCATTAAAAATAGTCAAATAATTTGTATGCATATTTTTGTAGAATTTTATTTCACGTTTTAGCTTAAGGAACTAACATTAATTCTCTTACACACCTGGTAGATTTTAGATAACGTAATCCCGCTGTGTTAGCTAGATCTGGTATTTTGATTGGAAACAGACCTGTCCTCTTATCATCTGAATGGGCAGACTGTTAAATAGGATCTTTTCAATATATAAATGATAAACATAATTTTGAACAGAACGACTTACTCGCCAATTCATCACACATGAGGAGAGGAGAAGCGTTGTTTGTCCTTCTAGTAAGCATTTTTTAAATTTTTAGACATTTTAGGATATAAAAATTTTCTTTTAAATCATATTTTGTACCTATTGAAAATTAACTAGTCATTAGCTTGTTTTTTTTATTTTAATTTTGTTACCTTGACGCACTTTGCTACGTTGAATCTGTGACGGCATTCACTGATCATGATGGCAATGTATAAGAAGGAAATGAATTTTACAAATTATCCTTACCAGACAACCTCAATAGGCAGCGCCTATTGAATTATCTTCTATGGAAGTGAATATGAATTATTAATAAGTGGGATTAGGAAAAATATTGTTTTTTAATAACAATATACTTGTTGGTAAATGTTAATTATTTTTGATGTCTAATGAGTATCATGTTAGTTATATGTCAAAGTCTGAAGTTCCAAATCGCTAGCATGTAAACACAGGTAAAACTTGCGAAAGTTTAGTTTTTTTCAAAAATTGACCAGGAACGCAACTAACGCAAAAACTAAATCCTTTGATATAACACTTTACTGTATGCCAACAATTTTTTGAGTCTGCTTTCTGTATACGAGTCTCTGTGGCAGAAACGGCTTGCACAAATTGAGATTTTCGAATAAATTGATGTGATATTTCAACACTGTTAACGATGAAAATCACATCACGCACGATGACCTCAACAGTTGCTTTTTACGAACCATGCAACTCACGCTCGTATTGAGCGACTGACAATTGGCTGACAGATGCAAGACTTGCAATCGTTATTAAGACTGGAAACGTGGGTCTGAGTGGGTCCGGCCTCACACCCGAACTCAACAGTGAATTATACAATAAAAACGTACTGTAAACCGTTGACTGACAATTGATAGACATCTATCCTACAAAATCTATTTTTTCGGTCATTGTTTATTCTTGTAGGATGATTGCCACTGAACACCTACAATATCTGACAAAAAGCGACAAAATGAATAGCAATGAATAATAGCTTACATTTTATCAAAAATATAGGTAATTAATTAAATTATGTCAAAGTAAATCATGGTTTTGCCACACAATAACACAGATTGACCAAAAGTCAAGCAATCACTAATCGAAAAAATCAATCAATATTCCACAGTTTTTGTTTAGTTAATTTGCATACAAAGCATCTGTTTCGATGTCGGTGGAGAACCTACAAATTCGTCGGATATCACAGGATATTGGAGGTGACAATCGTCGGTTGATTTTGTCAGTAATTCTGTAGGATAAATGTCGGTCTACGGTTTACAGTGAAGTTTTAGATGATCTAGGTTGCTATCATCAGCAAAGAAAAACATGATATAGTCTTTGGTCCTCAGCATATTGATGTCACTTTGATCGTATTTATACAGGTCTCTGAAGCGTGTCCACATCCCACGGAGTGATTCGGGCCCTCCTTAACTCAAGTTTAATGCCGTCAAAGTGTGTGCGTCTCTACTGGTTTCTGTTGTTCACTTGAAAATCTATTATTGCTAGTTCTGCCAGATTCATTACATTTTTGACATTTTACTGAATTTTAGGCTATAAGTAACCTTTGAAAATGCTTTTTTGCGAAGCTGGTTAAATGTACTAAAACGCTACATACTGTACAAGAATGCAGGAATGAATGCAAGAAGTGATTTCTAAGATTTGTTTGTGCATTGAGAGCAGCTGATGCGTGCAAGAAATCTGATGCCTCAGCCGCACTGGGAATTTTCCAAGCGTTTCCGAAGCGTTTTGTTGCAAATATAAAGTCATCCATTGCAGCAGTTTTAGACTGCCACACTGCGGGTAAAACAAACCAGAGCGATTAATAGCTTGCGGACATACGTTTGCTCGCGTTTGCTTGGGACGCTCGTGTTTGCTTTGCTTCCAGTGTGGCTGAGGCGTATGATGAATCGGGTGAAATAGTATTCTACAGTTCCACGTAGCTTCAAGTGCTCAATACTTCAATTCAAAGAAGAAAGACTTGCAGAAACCCAAAGCCACAAAAATGACCACTTACAGCACTCAATAGGCCTTGGTTATTCACTTTTCTCAGGAGCTTTAGTTTGGAAATCAAGTAAAGAAGATGGTAATCATTTTACTTTCTTGTAAAAGCAGAATTTTAGTTTAATATTTTTGTAATTTTTTTGCAAGCAAATTAAAATAATTACCATTTTCCCAGCTTGACCCCCTCACTAAAACTCATGACTAATGCCAATGCTACACTGAATATAAAATAGTAGAATTCATAAAAATGAAATTAAATGAACATACAATATATTTCAAAAAAATTTGAATTTTCAATAACACATTCAGTGATTTGATAGAATATCATGATATAATTCACAGCCTCATATCTACAGGTATCATACAAGTTTCATATCGGAAATCGACAACCCGTTTGAGTTTAGTTTTCTATGGGTGCTGGAAAATGTTGTTTTACCGATGTGTTTCGTGAGTCATTCATTGACATCGAGATATTGGATATTCATTATTTTAGAACGAAGGCATTTCCAAACGCTTGTAAATATTTCGGTATTTGGACGATCTCGGTATTCATGCGGTGTTGACAACCAAATAATGGCTGTATTCGTCGATTTTATTTAGTATCATGCATGTACAGTACTTGTATACCAACCAATAAATCAATTAACTGCTATTGTATTTCATCACCATTTAAACCGGCTAATTCTTGATTTTTAATTTTCAACTTAGATGTTTAGCTACAATGTATTCATTAGGTTATGTACAACTTTACAGGTCAGCTTGCAGAGAATTGGCCAGTGAGTAGCCCTATTACATGAAATACAGTACGCGACAGCAAGTTTTAGACACTGACCGACAAGGCAGTCATTTAGCTTCTTTTCTGTCAGAGCCATGGTCCAAAATTCAAATTGATGCATCAAACTCCCACTTCAAACTTTATGAATAATCACGTGTATCGTGAAATCAATAGCACGTCAATGTGAATCTTGAATTTTCTAGATTTGAGTCTTCTATTCCTTATCTGCGATACAGCTTTGAAATGGACGAACGACGTGAAAAGCGTATTAAAATGATTACTGTATCAGAGAACACAGACAAGACAGTGACTGAAATCGCAAATATTGACGGTAATGTGCAAAGCCGGTGTGAGTCTTATTTTGAAATAATATCGCGAAACTGGAAATGCAGATTTGAAATATCAAATCTGTGGTGGTTCCAATAAAAAGCTATTAGACCGACATCTCCGTCGTATGCGTGTCATCAGTTGGAAAGAATCCGAAAATGACGACAAAAGATACTCAAGAAGAAATTGGCGACCGAGCTGATTCCGTTAGCCTAAGGACAATACAAAGAGGATTGAATGACTCAGACAGAAAAACGTTTTCACTGGGCATTGCAGCGCACCTTAATTGGGGAGAAGATTAGTGGAATAAAGTGATCTGGAGTGACGAAACTGTGATTGATTTGAGAGATTGATATCCACAAATTGTCAGAGTTGTGTATGATTTCCCTCTTAGTTCTGAGGATTATTGCTTAACGATAAAACACAATACCACAGTAATTATTTGGCCTTGCTTCTCATTTTAAGGACCAGGACGAAGCCATATTGGGGAGGATCAAATGGATACCGAATGATATGTGTCAGAAATATTCAGGAATCGTGTTATCCAACAGCTTCAGCAGTGCTATCATTGCCCAGATGGAGTATTTTAACAAGATGATGCTATAGAATTTATTATTATTATAAGTGGTGGAAACGGTCGATGGAAGAATTTCGTTCCAACAATATCACCGTCATGGATTGCCTCATCGTCTCCAGATGTCAACCGCAGATAGAATCCGTGGGGAATAGTGAAGAAACGAATTCTGAAAATGAAGCCGAAATCAAAAACGACATAATATTGCTGGATTCATTAAAGTGTGGCATCACGATGATGAGATATTGAACATTATGCAATCTTTGGCTAAACCATGATGTGTGGGTGCATTGATCGATTCTCGAGGATTTCATACAAAGTACTGAACTCAATTTCATGAAAGAAATCTTCTTCTGTAAGATGTTACCCGAATTTACATTTTTGATGTGATTACATGATTTATTACGAGAGCAATGCAGTTATCTGACACAATTTTAGACTTTTGTGACAAAAATTATTGAAATGTTACATGTTTAAAACTTGCTGTCGCGTACTGTACATAAACCTATTTTTCTAGATTGGACATGAAAATTCATGAACTTGATTACTGCTGTAATTTGATTCATCATGACTGTAGCTACATCAATCAAGCAATTACAAGTGCTACTAAATGAAATTCATAAGTGTTTATATAGCAGAACGTGAAGTTCCAATTCAATTTGTGGTACAATGTGATGTTCATGATTTGGAGTGATCATGAGGCAAGCATGCCTACCAGTGCTCCAGAGTCCTAAAAGCTCTCAGTTTTTAACGAGATAAGTTTAGTAGTATCTCAAACAATCACTGAACTGAATTCTTTGAAAATGTTGAAATTGCAATCTAATTTTTTTCACTTGCTGTGTCGCACTTATTCTTTGCACTTGGTGGTAAGCGCATGACTCATCATTTTCAAAGCGGTCAAGCTGAAGTATTCCATCAGTTGCGACTGTGTCACAACAGTTGAACGTCCCCAAACAGTATTACAAAGTTTTGGTTGTGACGAGACAGTCCTCTAAGTGATGGGATATCTTCCGGCCGACCGAGCCCGTCTTCTCACAGGTCAAATCGCTACATCACCAGTGTGGGTCCATAGTGATCCTCTGCCCCCTTATCTGAGGTTTCAACAGGTTCAAATCTGTTTAGGTCAACTAATTCAGAGGTGAATTAAGGAGTTTGACATCTATGGAGTCGCAAAAGACCGATGAGGATGAACATGTGAGAGCGACGCAAAGAAAGTCGAGACGTCAGTGGTCAGTGAAATGTTTGCCACTGGAGGAATCGATGGCAAGGATTGTTTGGTCGGACGAAGTAGCTGCCTATCACTTAGTACGCATATTAACATGCACATTTAACCAGGTTTGCCGTCGTGATGAATTTCCAGCCCAATCCCAATGAGAATTTCCATTGGGATCCCAATAAATCCCAATAGAAATCCCAGCAGCCTGCTTTCGAGATAAAAACGTACCCAATTTGACCCCAAGCTGCATCGCGGCTTACTGCTTAGGCCTTCTATATGTGATAATTTTTGAATTGACGAAGTCCACGGACTAGACTGGCCTTAGTAGTAATAGGATCTTTAATTGATTTTACACAATAATGTATAATAGGCGTGCTGTATGGCTAAATTTTGCACCGAGAGTGCTTTCACCCAAGAGCTTATAGGGGCCTACGTGTTTAGCTAATATGTATGTATGAACTACAAACACACTTGGCATTAATTAAGCCTATATCGGATAATGCGGTGTTAATAAACAGTTAGCTGCACGGGCTCAACGTACAGTAGTCAACAGGCAGTAGACAGCGGCTTATGCGGTTAAATAGGCCCGGATAGCGGCGAAGCGCATGACAACGTGCAGGCAAGCATATTATTTTATTACATGGCTGCTACCTTTTTTAGTACTATTTTTAGCAACTAGGAAGTTAAAGCCATAGAGTAGAGTTAAAGCTGACTGTGTCAATTTGTGTGGATCAAACTAAGAGGTCTCCATGCTCGAATTCGAGAGATGCAAGGTCAGACTGGAGACTCAGCAAAATGAAATGCTCTCTACAACCCGAAAACATTTGTAGCGTACTGACTACTGTCAACGATTGCATGTATGTTTTTCGGGAGAGGGCTCATTAGGATCTATTAGGATTGGGGTGGATTTTTGGTGGTCAATTCTTGGTGGAAGTTTTTCCTTAAAATTCTCGATTCTCATTGCATTGAAAACGTCCGAGTTTATTCTACAAGTAGTAATGGAAATTCCTGAAGTTGTACTCGGTATTGGAAACCCTAATTGCGATGATGACGACGCATGAAGCCTCCTCACAATATTCATGAGATTGTGTCCGACACACATGCGAATCGTAAGTCTGTTTAATCAATCAATTTCAAGAGTAATCAACGGAGTTTGATTATACTTTGAAATATACATGTAGTACGTATATCTAGAGAAGATCTAACAAACTAATTACGAATATTCTTTTCCGACTGTACAAACTTTGATAACATCGCTCCATGATAAAAATTTGCGTAGTAAATTCTGCTCACAATTCAGCAACTGTGGCAGTGGAATAATTAATTACTCTCATAAATCTATTGCGTCGATAAAATCTTTTTGATTGTCATACACGCCACTGGAAGAGTTTAATGAAGAATTCATGCCTGTGATTTTATGTCCTCAATTTGGTATGTTGTTTGAATCAATTCAAATGATAATCACAACTCAAGCCCATCAATTTAGATTTTTGGAAAACCTGTGGAATATTTTAGTTCTCAATGAAATACAATTAGCGTGTGACAGAATTTCATCATGTAAATCTTGTAACTGCAGTCTGCGGTGATGACGCTGGAAATTAGCGGCGTTTTCTCAATGGAAGTGTTTACTCAAGGTTGCGGTCTTTAAACGCATAACTGGTGCACAATACTTCATAATCTGAATAATAGAAAAGAAATGTATCAAAAAGAAGAGTTTGCTTGTCAAGAAAAAAGGAGTTTTCTCGCCAGTTCAGTCTAGAAGCTGCCGGTGGTCAACTGTCAGTCCACCTTGACTCCTTCCGTAGTCCGCGTGCAGTTTTGAGCTCGCCCTCACGATAATGTTTCATGTGAATTCATAAATTTCAATGCGGATTCATGAGATTTTTATGAGAATTCATGAGGTTATGATGAGTCTCATTATATTCTCATAAGAAACTATTTGGCTCATGATGTTCTCATGATGCTTCGATGAGAATGTAATGAGTGGTAATGAGAACTTTCATGAGGATAACATCTCATGATACGTTCATGGGAAAATCATGAGCATTCATGAGGTTTTTGTGAAAATAAGTTATATTTCAACTAGAGTTATTGTTTATTAGTCACACTCTAAAAAATGTATATATAATCGAATTTTCAAAGCACTATAGCACATTCAGGATATTTGATGGATTCTTATTATCAGAAACACGCTTCTCTTCCGAAGCTGATTATCATTTTGACAAGTAGCTTGTCGGTGTTCATTTGTCACACAGATTTATCGTTTTTGCACTATCACAAATTATTAGTCACTGTTAGTTGGTTTTATTATGATTTAGCACGACGCAGCTGCCATTTTAAGAACATTGTTATGCACCAAGACAATTGGTTCAATCGACTGAGACACGAAGAAGTTGAAATTCAAACTATGTGCTCAAGGACGTCCAGCCCGATTTGAATTTCAACTTTCTGCATTAATATACATCAAGATGAGATTTTATTTTAACATTAACGATTCGTGAATACCATGGCGAAGTTACCAAGATGTTAGCGATGGACGAAGAAACAAGCTATTATTGCTCTAATCAAAGCCAAATCATTAACAACACGTGAAATAGGTGAGCAGGAAATGGTGTCGATGCGAACGGTGGCACGAATCAAAAAGAAAATGTTGGAAGGGCGAACAGTGGTCAACGGTAGAGTGCAGAAATGTGGCAGAAAAAAGAAGAACAGTAAAATAACGGACGGATTTATCCAAAGAGAGTTCCTGAAGAACCCTTTTAAATCACCTTATCAACTTGCGAATGAACTGACCGAGGCTGGATCTCCTGTTTCTCATATGACCATCCGTAGAAGACTGAAGTGAGTAATGGATCGCAGTTGCAGACCTCTGTCAAGAGAAACCGCAGCCTATAACTACCAAGTCGACTGCGACAGAAAAGGCTATCCCTTGGGCACGCGAACACTCATCTTGACATGGACGACTGGTCAAAGGTAAGAGT